>CABFWB010005261.1:1620-47173 GCA_902151455.1 Timema bartmani | reverse complement strand
TCAAACAGGACGTGCCTATAGGCTTGGGTTACCACGTACTACCACCCAGTAGGGCTATAAACATGTGAACTATAGCTACGCTAATATATTAGGGATGAGTAAGGTTGGCTTTAGAGGATAGTGTACCCGCATTTTGCGTGAAGATAAATTGGAACACCATTTAGTGAAAACCACTCTCAGGATGTCCAAATGGTATTCGAACCCCAATCTCCCCACCGTTGCCAGTCGAGTTTATTCCAATATCGACGGCTTGGACAAGAGATCTCCAATGTCGCGGCCCTCCGTAAGCCATAAGCTGGATATACACGTGAAGATTTTTTTCGGCCGATTCGAACAATTTAACGGTAGGTTTGCTGAAATGTACAGATAGATCCGCTAGTTAGTGTCTTCTCACAATCTAAAAGAAGGGAGCGATATATTGATGATCGATAAATTGGTACAGATTTATCGTAGATATTGTTTAGTTTCCACATATGTAACGATTCTAACCTCATGATATATCGAATAGACTTTTTGGTGGGGGTCTACAAGTGTCAGTGAATGTACAAAGATTAGTCATGCTATTTAGTGAAATGTTTACATTAAAAATGGCGTCTAAAGAGTTTCCAAGTGGTTGTATTGAGCTATATAGAAATAAACAGTGTTTGTGAAAAACGACATGCCCGGAATATACCAATAAAAACATTAAAAATAATAGCTATGCAGAATCGACCAATTATTGCAAAAAATATTACAAAGAAACAGATTAGATCGTTTGTTCAGCAAATAATACAGATCCTTCAATTCGAAGATTCGCCTTTATATAATTAAGTAGCCCATCAATGAAACGCTCAATAACGCACTCACGTTCATGTTTTGCTGGATATCGAACATGTCGGAATAACTTTCAAACTAATTATTGGTCATATCTTTCATAATTCTGAAAGTTCATCATTGAGAGCGAAATTTGCAAGATTTATGCCGGGATCACGATCAACTTAACGTAACGTTCACTTAAAGTTAACTTAAAGTTAACTTAACGTATGTGTGATCACGATTCACGTAACTTAACGTAACAACTCGAGTCAAACATCTCCTTTCTCGAGTATGATCTGTGATTTGTACTAGTTTTACAGTGATGATCTGTGAATGTTTACAGTTTTCAATCGATATAATAAATATCTATTACAAAACTTTTTTGATAGATTTAGCTTTCCTATTTTAGTTTAATTATTTTGTTTAAGTGTCTGATCACTAGAACTTAAGCTAAAGAGTAAACATTGGTCATAATATCAACAAATTAGTTATTAATAGCCCTGTTGACGTCACTCGCGTAATGATTGGCTGGCTAGATCACGTGATACCCTTCAAGTAACGTTCACTTAAAGTAAAAGACCTCCCAGGACATCTCTTACGTTAATTTTACTGCAAGTCAACTTTAAGTTAACTGCATCGTGATCGCCTCCATTTAAACACACGAGGAGGTCCTTTACGTTAAGTTACGTTAAGTTAACTTTAAGTTAACGTTAAGTTGATCGTGATCCCGGCATTAAAGAAAAATCGTTTGACACAACACATATGTACAGTAAAATTGGTTGGATTAATATTCTACAACAATATATCGATACGTTAGTAGGTAAAGTTCGATTTATCTGAAGACTTTTCGTAGCCAATTTAGCCGGCGATTATTTGATACAATTTATCCCTGCCGATAAATCTTCACTTGTATATCCAGCTAATGATAATCCGCCGCAGTTCCCCTACTCTCCCTCGCCCCACGAGGAAAAATTTGAAACCTACGCACACATTTCAAGAAAGTTACTCTACGTAACACATTTCATATAAATAAAAATAAAAATATGTTTATTCGGACAGTAAATGAAAAATGAAATGTTTAGTCAAATTGTAAGTATCGAATAATTTCCATACGATGTTAAAATAAAAATGAAAAATACTTAAAAAAAACTTTATTTGTATCGCGGTTGATTATAGTGAAATATCGTGATATCCTGTTCTATGGAGTAGACGAAACATCAACATCTGAAGAATAGGTCGGATCTTATGGTGGTCCTCCACCGTTATATTTATGTGATCAAATACATTTGATGTAACTTTGATGTACCCATCAAAGATCACTTATAATATAATAGATTTTACTAATATTTTATCAAACATTTACACTATAGATTATGCCATGGATTTTATCAAATAAAATAACGAAATATTTTGAAACACAATGTGAAGTAAAAAATATAATTGTAAAGTATAAATATAATAACTTTTTTAATATCATACATGGCACATACGCCATACTAATATGATTTTTAAAGTGTTGTTTTCCATTTAATTAATGGAGTAATTTTGGTGAGCAACTTTTTAAAACTTTATCGGCTCATTATTAAATATTTTTATATGATTCCATATACTCAATTTCGAGCTATTATGGCCGGCAGATGCTAATTCATAGGCCTATTGTTCAACTTTTGAAAGAAATCTGTTTAAGTGTAGTAAAACATCTTTCATTAAAGTTAGACTCATATATTTTGTGAAATTAATATTCGTCTTTTACTAAAGAGATATGTTTAATTTAAGAAAGAAAGATATTTATTTTATAATAAAATAGATATGGCATTGTAATATTGCCGTGAGGAAGAAGCTGATGTAATTCAACATTTGGAGCACCGCACTGTATGGAGCAGAAACTTGGACTCCCATGAAGATGAAAAGAAATACTTGGAGCTCTTTGAAATGTAATGCTGGAGAAGATTTGAGAAGATCATGTGGACAGAGTGACAAATGAAGTCCTGAGAAGAGTGTGTGAAAAGAAATCTATTTTTGATGTGATTCTTCGGTGCAAAGCAAACTGGATCGCACACATCCTTAGGAGGAACTGTCTTCTGCATGACGTCATAGAACGAGGAGCTTAAGAAGGAGGATTCAAATACTAGATTACTTGAAGGAAAGAAGAAAATTCTGGGAGCTGAAGGAGGAGGCAGAAGACAAGGCGCATTGGCGGTTTAAGTCCACTGACTAAAGGAATTGACCTGTCGTATGACTGAACACCTAATAATAATACTTTCCATTTCAGTTTCCTCTATAATAGTGCTGACCAGCAGTCGTGAGACTTATGACAGGTCAGCATTGAAAAGTATACAAGTACCTTACACTAATAACAAAATAAAATAGACAATCATAGCTAAATAATTATACATACTGATGAATAGTTACAAAAAATAGGACATAACAATAAAAATAATAAATAAATAGCTTGAGAGTAGTAAAAGCATAAGTATTTAAAAAGCAGTAACAATTATCAAACAAATAAATCAGAAAAATTTAAATTTTCGAGGCAGAACTTCTACATGATAAATTAGTGATAAGGGAGTTCCTTAAATAACTCTCGGAGTTTAGCTTTTTTCTTAGGATAAAAGTCAAATTCGACAAATCTGGAATTAGCGCTGTGGATACAATGGCCTAAAGGGCTCACTTTGTAAGAGTTGTCGAGAGAAAATAATTTTGGAGTACGCGAGGCCCGAGAAGGAACATGTATACATACATTGTCAAGGGAAAATTTACATGAAATGTTGCCATTTAATATATTAAAAACAAAAATGGCATCACAATAAAGTCCACACAAGAAGAGAGTTTGGAATGTTTGTATAGTTATAATAGTAATATTAATAAAATAGTAATAATACCACCCTAGTTAATTCACTTAGGCGTACCAATGTAAAGAGTAGGCCTACTTTAAAATTTTCTAAAATCTTGCATTTTTATCAAGCTATAATATAAACCCAAAATCAAATTGTCAAAATTTAAAAAAAATGCTATACATTATAAATCTATTTTATTTTTATATCTGGTCAATAATCCATTTTATTTTTAAAAAATTAGCCTATCTTATTTTTAAATTATATATTAATTTTATTTTATTTTAAGGAATTATATTTTGTCTTGGATTTTTTGTTCCTTGTGAGTTGTTTTAATTGTAAACTATTGGTTAGTCCTGGAAATTTTAGATTATGCTCGTTAATTCAAATGCAATATAGGACCTACTTTTTTGAAAGTTAAATAATCGGAAACTTGTTTATTAGTACTAAAGTTTTGTTTTCTTGTAAGTCAGTTCAACTTCTATTTAATTATTTGTTTTGTAGGTTAATTTCTTGCAGGTTAATTCAAATTATACGTATTTATTTTTCCTTTAGTTTTGTTTGTTGCAGGTTAGTTTCCATTTCTACGTATTTATTTGTCCTGTAATTTTGTTTCTAATAGGATAGTTCAACTTCATCAACTTATACGTATTTATTTGTCTTGTAGAGTGACCTGGTGGTCTAGGGGTAAGGTGTCAGACTTCTGTGCTGGGGGTCCGGGGCTCAATCCTCGGTCCCGGCACAGATTTATCTGATTGCCAAACCCTTCCTTCACCTCTGACAAGACGTGTATTAATCACATCTTGTGAATGTGTGGAAAGCCAGGCCTCCACCGTGGTTCGGATCCCACGTTAAACTGTAGGTCCTCCATTTCATCTCACAATCACCCTACCATTTCACATTACCGGAAGTGCGTATAACCAAACGGGTAGTAAGACGCGGTGCTAATAATAGTAATAATAATAATAATATTTATCTTGTAGTTTTGTTTCTTGCAGGTTAGTGCGTAGCAGGTAGGTTATACGTATTTATTTGCTTTGTAGTCTTTTTTCTTGCAAGTTAGTTCATCTTCTTTGTATTTATTTGTCTGGTAGTTTTGGCTATTCACAGGTTGATTCAATTTATACCAATTATCTGTCTTATGGTTTTGTTTCTTTCAGGTTAATTCATCTTCTACATGTGTAGTTTTGTTTCATGCAGGTTTATTCAATCTTTACATATCTATTGTCCTGTAGCTTTGTTTCTTGTAGATTAGTTGAACTTCTATGTATTAGTATTGTATTTTTTGTTTCTTGAAGGTTAATTCAACTTCTACGTATTTAATTGTCTTGTGGTTTTGTTTATTGCAGATTACTTCAACTTTTGCGTATTTATTTATCTTGCAGTTTTGGTTTCTTAAAGGTTTATTCCATTTCTACGTATTTATTTGACTTGTGGTTTTGTTTAGTGCAGGTTACTCAAACTTTTAAGTATTTATTTGTCTTGTAGTTTTAATTTAATAAAAGCTAGTTCACAAATAATGAGCTTAAATAATGACTACATCAAAAAATTGTTTTTAAACATCTCTGGATTTTTTTTATTGTTATCTGCTAAAAGATTATAAATTACAGCCTATCTGAATCCTATTTATTTTGTTTTTTTGATACCTTGCCACTATAACAGCCACTTAAATTAGAAGATGAATAGAAAAATAATGTTAATTAATGTTATTGTTCTAGAGCTAGCTAAGTTCTACTCTTTGTTATGTGTCATGAATTAACATTAATAGTTGATTAAATATTGATTAGGCTATCGTTAATATACCATTCTATATAAAAATTTAACATCAGACGAAGAGTTAGCCTATAAACCTGCTAGCTAGGCCTGGACACTAATTTATGATAAATACTCTACTTTACATTGATTCATAAAAATTTCCCTTTAAAATGAATTTAACACCACTTAAGTGTCAATTAAAATGTTTGTGAAATATTTAGAATTGGTAACTTTTATGGTTTCGCTTATTTCCCGAATAAATGTCACTGTCTATAGTCTGTAAGCCTGCGTGTATTAATTGCTTGCAAGTCAACTTGTATCTCTAGTAAATACTCTCACTAAAAAAAAGACCTGCACAAAGAACGAGTCCCCAACAAAACTTCTCATCTCAAATATCTCGTTTTTACCGCGACCCTCAGTGTGGGAACCGCCGAAAGCTTGTGTGAAACCTTTTTCCCAAAAGTTCATTCTCCACTCTACTCCGGCAACCCCTCCCCATAACCCAAACCACCCTACCATTCCACCCCAGTAATTTGTTTTCCCCCCTCTGACTGAAATATGTTCAGCTCTTCGCTCCCAAAACTTCCCCCCGACCCTCCCTTCCCAACCATCCCCTTTATATATATATTTTTTTGTATCTTCCTTTCTCTCCAGCAAACATGCATGCTGGGAAAACCGAGAGGGGTGAAATATGATGTTCGGGAATACTCGGATCGGTGGCGGAAATACACGAGTTAATCAGTTCGATAGTGAGACAGAGAGAAAGAACTTCGACCTCCATGTAGATGTGTGACGTCACTGACAGGCACTAAAGCCGGGCTCACGATGGGAAAAACTTAAAAGTAAAGGTGTGATGGAGGGCCACAAGTACAATTTGTTTCTAAAGCAATAATTTGTTGCTCTAAATAATTGAGTTATTACTCCAGTAGATTCGTTTAGTTTAATTTTTCACACATAGGCCTACTGCATAATGGCATTTGAACAGAAACTTTTTAAATAAATGGAAAGTGTTCTCATCAAATTCCAGGATGTTCGTAACAAATATGTAATACCTGTTGATGTCACCCCGTTTAGAATACTAAACGGATCTACTGGAGCAGTATTTATTAATTCTGTGAAAAAAATTATAAAAACTTCAAAAATATTAGGAACCCGTCTTCCCTTCTTACCTCACCTTAAGGACAACGCCTACTTGAAGGGAAATATCCTCATGCTGAGGGTATTTTTAGTATGGCAATGGCAGAACTAAAGCTTCAAAACCATTAAAACTATCCTCAATTATCTGTCCCCACCGTATTTCTGTACTTCAAACTATGGCCTAAATAATTTGACAGCTTTTGTCCAAACTTTATATTTAATTCTAGCACTAAAATTATGGGTAGGCCTATTTACTTATGACTTGTTTTTTAAAATTCAATTTTTTTGAAAATGGCTCTAACGATTTGTTTTAAAATATATATCAAGGGGGTGTTTTAAATTATAGACAGACCTATATGGTAGGGTGAGGCTATTTGGGTCGTTTCAACTTTAATTTAAGTTTGCATCTATAATATTGTTGTGGAAAAATGTTTAACAGTTATTTATATTTTAGTCATGTCTTTTAAACAATACTTAGTAATAGTTTTATTGAAAAAAAAATCTAAAGATAAAATAATTTTAAAAATTCATTATAAAGGGGAAATAACATTTTAGTAAAAACTTTGGCTATTTGGATTAGGGATGGGGTTATTTGGATCACACATTTATTTTGATATTTTATCATCAGAATTGACATTTTAAAATATTTTTTATTAAATGTGTATACTACTAGATGCAAACAAAATGTTTACATGCATTTTCAACAATAAAACTGATTATTTGTTTCAAAGGCCCCGACACACACTTCATGAAACTATGATTTGTAGGTTTGACTCCAAATCCAGTCTCCTTTTTCAATAGACATTTTATCAAGAAAGGTTAATTTACAAAAATCACAAGGTACGTTTTCTTCTTCTTCTTCAAATTTTCTCATGACTGACGTCATAGTCTTCATATGAATGGCTGGGTGTGGGCAATTCAGCTAAAATACGTCTTTTAGGGTTTTTAGGGACTCACTATTTCAATGTCCTACAAATATTAGCACAAGGCTGTCCAAACTACAACTTATTAGTATAGCACATCCAAATGAGACAAAAATACCCTCCCAAATAAACTAGAGCTTTTCATCAAGCTTTAAGTGCCAGGGAGAAATAATATGTGATAGTTAAATTTGTTTAGTTAGATTTAAAATTTAATTCAAAATTTTTTCTTTTTAAATCCAACAAAACTAATAATTGGACAGCATATAAGCTCACTTTATGAAGTGTCAAAAAGCGATAAATAATTAATTTAATATTCTAGAAATAAATAAAAAATAAAAAAAAAGATTCAAATAGCCCCTTGAAAAGTATCAAACTTTCTTTCAATATAAAATAATTCTATTATTTCCCGATAGCTATAATTAGCTCAAACCTCTTGGTAATGAGCCCAGAAGGTTTAACTGTAAGCTAAAAAGAAATTATTTCAAAAACCACAACTATAAGAGGGTAAAACCTTAAGACGCAAAGACGATTATTTACATCACTAGGAAAAGTATGTCAATCTCACTTAGATTGATTTCGTAAAACAGTTTTTTAGCTGTTCAAACGTCTAGAAATTATAATTTTTTCATACCAATGTAGCCGGTAGATCATTCAATAAATTTTAAGAACTAAACACCAACAAATATGTACAGAATTGCTGAGCAGTATCTTAAATCCTTATTTTGATTCAAATAGCCCCATCCTACCATTACTTTAAACTTGTTTTTTGGAGAAACATTCATTTAGGAGCAATTTACTGAGAGCAGATTTTTTTTTAAACTGTTCCAAACTATAATATACAACGTGTGGAAATATTTACGTTCATGACGTAACGTTTATTTTTCGGATTATTCCTTAAATTCTCATATAAAAACTATTAAAATAATGTTTAAAAAATGTGTTATTTGTAACTATACCCACAGTTTTATCCGCAATCCACACAGGTGTCTTGTGATAAGTGTGGACCAAAATTCTACCCTCAAACTTTGTGAAGCAAGTCCTGATAAGGTCAAACACAATATATTCTTGATATTCTTCAGTAGGCCTATCAATTGTAAAATAAATATTCTCCGTTTTATTGGTGTTTGGAATTACATTTCAACATTAAGATTCCCTGTTTGGTCCACCGGGAATACAGGACAATCTGTACTAAAAGGCCCGCTCGTCCAAATATAATTGAAATTTAAAATAGGTTACCTTAATCAAAATACACTAGAAGTAACCAACTACGCGCAGAACCTTCTACTGATTCTATTTGTACTAGCTACGTTATAGCTCTTTATTTTTCTAACTGTCTAACGTTCAATCTGAGAAAGTAGGGACCATTATTATTATTATAATTGAAGTGAAGGTTTCGCTTGTAGGGTTAGTTGATGTATGCATTTCAGTGGGCTTGGAAGTCTGATGTGCATTAGTAAGTACCTTCTGATTCATTGAGGATAACAACGGGAAAATACCTCATTCCTCATTTCCCTAGTAGGACCTACGCCTCTTTAGTCCTGTTTAGGTATTACAGCTGACGGTGGAACTGTTGAGGATCCAACCAACCTTTGGGTACAGCTTGGTAGTAATGGCGAAGGAAGAAGAAGAGATTCAAACTAAGAAACACAATCTTGCTGAAACCGGAAGAGAGTATGAAATGGAAATTAACATCGAGAAGTCTAAGGGAATGAGGATATCCCAGAGAGAAGAACCATTGAATATCAAGGTGGCAATTCAGCAGATGGAAAGTGTGGAACATTTCATATAATATTTAGTAAGCTTAGTTACGACAGACGCACAGTGAATACAAGGTATAAAGTCAAAACATATCCATAACCAAGGCTGCTTTCAACAAGAAGAGGACGCTGCTGACTAACAAACTGGATCTGGACATGAGGAATAAACTGGTGAAAATGTTACATTTTGGAGCATCGCTTTGTATGGAGCTAAAACATGGACCATGAGGAAAAAATAGGATAAATATTTGGAGAGATTTGAAATGTTGGTACACCTTCCCATTACTCATACATTAGTGTAATTAGTATATAGGCCCGAATTGGTTGTAGGACTACATTAAAAATTTAAAAATGTATTTATAGAGGAGATTAATGGTAGTTATTTATTATAAACAATTTTCATAATGAATATTATAATTGCAATGGTTGGTTACGTCTTTACAATACCCCATAAACACGTGCGATATTTTCGTAATTACTTCAGTATATAAGTTTGTTCTCAAATTAGGATGACAATTATCATGAAATGACCAGCTACTGAGAGAATTACAACGTGATTCATGTGATCACTGTTTTCATCCTTATTTTTAGAAAAGTCAATGTGACCAACAAAAATAAAATGTTTCTCAGAAAGTGTTTTGTGTATGAATAAATAATTAAAGGTTTAATATTTATTTCGAAACAATCAAACATTTCTATATTATATTACTCTCTATAAAGCTGAAAGTACATCTTTCGAGAAAGGAAAACCCACTTCCATATGAGCTGGAAACTAACACTTGCCAGGAAGGTAGATGGATTGTCGCATGTAAAGAGAAAAATCTAAAAACTGGAAATTTAAACAAGTGTTTTTTTTTTGTTAAAATCTCTTAACCATTTTTCTCATAATTTCAATTACAGGAATCCTAGAATATTGGCCAAAATAGTGTCTTTCAAAGAAAACAGATTTTACTAGCAATTTTCCACCTGTTCTTTTGTGGCAATCCGAACAATCATTCTTTGCTTACGTCTCCATGGAAACCATGGTTTGTGTATCATTGTAGACCTATAAAGGTAAATAAAATATGTATCTTTGGTTAAAAATAATAACAGCTCAATTCTTACGAGTGGTTTGGTGCAACAAATAGAGAGCTAGGAGAGGGGTCGTTTTAAAGTTCTCATCACGTTGTTAAGGGGGGAAATACATGTTTTGATTAATAGAAAACATCAAAAGGACAGAATCTACGTAAATTTGATAGCCTTTGACGAGTAAACCTTTAACTAGAAAGTTTAGTGAGGCCTCATTTTATAGAACTTTCCAAGTAAAAATGTCCTAGCTACGATCGTAATTGCAGAGTATTTATATGTCCTGTATGTATTCAACCCCAGGTTGATTTAACTTAACTAATATCCAACTAAAGCTATATATAAAATACATTTATCTAAAACAATTTTCTCAATTTTTAAAAATCAAACATTAGGGGAAATCAGGGTAATTTCGCAATGCTACTAGTTTTGTAATATTTCGTATTTAATTAACTAAGAAATTAACCAGAGAGTATAGGCTCAGGAAGTACTTTTGTTAGATCGCAGTACCTAAGAAACAACGTCAAATTTTCATTGTAAGTATTGGTGCATTCTAGCTGATGTTATTGGAACTTCAATAATAATTAATGTTTTTGTAAAATGTGTGTTTCGCTTATTTGTGAAACTCTCTTATCTACTTTGAACATTTTAAACATTATTTTGTCGAAAGTAACTACCAATCTTTATATTATTATTCTACTTACGGCATCATTGATATTTAAAGCTACAGTTTGCATTATTTTCAAAAGAAGTCAACTTGTAAATCCTTGTTGCAGGTCAATCTTTTCTTACGGTTTTTTGGCAATAAACTAAATGGCAAGTGCTTTAAACTTCCTATAAGGTTTATTTAATTAATATTTTTTTATTTATTTAAAGTGAACGTTTTAAATTTTGTTTGGGGAGTAGATAATTGCTTACTAAACAAAAACAAATAATAAAATTAATAGATTTTAACCTAATAAGTCTATATATGGAAACATGGGCGTAGGGAGAGTTTAATTTGGGAGGAGGGCTTTCAAAACCGTAAGTTTATGACTTGATCTTAAGACTTACTATCAAACTCTAAAACCCAGTGTCCTTTTACACGAGAGGTGTTTTATCGCACAAACCCGCCTCGGTGGCGTAGTTGGCTAACGCGCTAGTCGTGTTGAGCTCATCCGCCGAAGACGGGGAGATCGAGGTTTGAATCTCGGTCGGGTGAACTGGGGGTGGTTTTTCCTAAATGGTTTTCCACCCTCACTCCATGCAAATGCGGGTTCACTTCCTTTAAATTCAACCCTCCCAATTCCTAATCCATTAGCGTAATTAGTACTTAAGCGTATAACCCGAACGGGTAGTAAGACGCGGTGCTAAGTATTATTTATCGCACAAATTTTATCCGCTGAGAATGGGAGCGTTCACACAAGGAGAGAAAATATCGCGAGGTAAAATTCCCGCTTGTATCTAGCGACGAGATTATTAGTCGCGCGGGAAAAATATTGTACCTTGAGATACATTGAGTCAAATGTCTGCTTTCAGACGAGAGGGAATAAATCGCGTGAATAGCCTGCTGTTGGAGCTCTTTGAAGGTAGAATGTATCGTATAGCAATAGTTTGTGATACAAATTGGGCTTTCGATGTACTATGCATTGTTGGTTTGTGACTTATCGTCACACTGGCGTAGTCTAAAAAAAGTTAAACTAGAGTCTGTTCATTGATAGGACGACCTGGACGACAGTTCAAAAATCATATGTTTAGGTTTTTGGTTGCCAACACTTGTAAAAGATCACTGTTTTGTTGTAAATATTAAATTTTTTAATTACCTGTTATATTTTACATTTAAAATAACGTTTTCTCATATTATTTCATTACTTTTAATAATTTCTTTTTATCCAACTCGAAACAATATTTTAAACATAATTAAAAGAACTTATTCTTCGTTTTGGAACGTTATTGCCTATTTGTAATATAGTGCATACATCAATTCTTTTTAATACAGGCATCGTATTTACTTGGAAAAGAGAAAATACTTGCCATTTTTTTTATATATCATAAATTATTTTATGATTATTTTACAGTATTTCTAAATATTTTACTGAATAAAGTATTTCTATCCACTGCGTGTGTGCATCATTGTAAAGAACTTGTTTCCTTCATGTTCAACCACATAGTTTAAATTCGTCGGTCGCCATTTTGAAGCTATTTTCTTTAGAACTTTTGTGGAAGTGCTGTGAATAATATTATTTTTAGGTGGAATGAAACTATAAATAAGCTTTGTGTCCGACTTCAAATAAATATATAAATAATATTGTCCTAAGTTACTGTGGTTAACTGTCACATTCATATATTGCCGTATGCTATCATTACAGTTATCCAAAGTGACGGATGTCAGCTGTTGGCGTAGGGATACATTAGGGACTATTTCTAGTAACTTTGTGAGCTGTCATCCAAGTAAGCTAAGGTCGTGAATGAATTATACGTAACACCTTCAAGTAATCTACAATCAAATAGAGTGCACCCAGAACCACCTTTTATTTTTATATTTTTTATTCTGCTTAGCTAAAGTTATGTAGTCATGATACGGTTCACGTCGTCAGCCATGGTGTATCCTACACCACGTCGTCAGCCATGGTGTATCCTACACCACGTTGTCAGCCATGGTGTATCCTACACCACGTTGTCAGCCATGGTGTATCCTACACCACGTTGTCAGCCATGGTGTATCCTACACCACGTTGTCAGCCATGGTGTATCCTACACCACGTTGTCAGCCATGGTGTATCCTACACCACGTTGTCAGCCATGGTGTATCCTACACCACGTTGTCAGCCATGGTGTATCCTACACCACGTTGTCAGCCATGGTGTATCCTACACCACGTTGTCAGCCATGGTGTATCCTACACCACGTTGTCAGCCATGGTGTATCCTACACCACGTTGTCAGCCATGGTGTATCCTACACCACGTTGTCAGCCATGGTGTATCCTACACCACGTTGTCAGCCATGGTGTATCCTACACCACGTTGTCAGCCATGGTGTATCCTACACCACGTTGTCAGCCATGGTGTATCCTACACCACGTTGTCAGCCATGGTGTATCCTACACCACGTTGTCAGCCATGGTGTATCCTACACCACGTCGTCAGCCATGGTGTATCCTACACCACGTCGTCAGCCATGGTGTATCCTACACCACGTTGTCAGCCATGGTGTATCCTACACCACGTTGTCAGCCATGGTGTATCCTACACCACGTTGTCAGCCATGGTGTATCCTACACCACGTTGTCAGCCATGGTGTATCCTACACCACGTCGTCAGCCATGGTGTATCCTACACCACGTCGTCAGCCATGGTGTATCCTACACCACGTCGTCAGCCATGGTGTATCCTACACCACGTTGTCAGCCATGGTGTATCCTACACCACGTTGTCAGCCATGGTGTATCCTACACCACGTCGTCAGCCATGGTGTATCCTACACCACGTCGTCAGCCATGGTGTATCCTACACCACGTCGTCAGCCATGGTGTATCCTACACCACGTCGTCAGCCATGGTGTATCCTACACCACGTCGTCAGCCATGGTGTATCCTACACCACGTCGTCAGCCATGGTGTATCCTACACCACGTTGTCAGCCATGGTGTATCCTACACCACGTCAAAAGCACAAGTGAACATGGAAAACAAGCGGTATTTCCCCTCTCGTCTGAAAGCAACTTCAGAATCGATCGCGCGAATTAAAGTTCGCTCGACAAAAACATCGCGCGATAAAATACCTCTCATTTAAAAGAACACTAACAAATAAGACAATTTTTATTTTACACAATAGTGGTGGGAAAACTGTATTTGTGTAAGGGGGGAGGAAGTAACAAAAAAGTTTTTTAGGAACCTTTTACCCTCCTCTCCCCCAGTTAATGTTTGAAAATTGGATGCTCCTAGAAGTTAATTGTAGTCTCACTCGTTTAGAGAATTTTTGAAAACTATACTCTTGTAACCGCTATTTAGAATATTGTCCCCCCTACCCCAACATTTTTTTGAAATTTGGAAACTCCCAGAAGCTATTTGAAGTATCTAGTCCTCCTTCGTAAAACATTTGAAAATGTTGATGCTTTTAAATCTATTTTAAGAAATGTTAATTAGGTTTGTTTTTATGAACCGGATTCCCTGTGATCTATTTAAAGTGATCTTCAATCAGATTTTTTTTTTAAATTCGGAATGCTCTAAAAGCTATTTAGATAGTGTGTTTTTTACCTGATTTTTTTTTCTAAAATCAGATTCCTCAGGAATTTATTTGACGTGGTCTTCCACCAGCAATTTTTTTTTAATTGGATGCCCTTAGAAGCTATTTGGAATGGTCCTCGCCTGGATGTTTTCAACCTACACATTTTTGAAAATTTAATGCTTTTAGAAGCTAATTGAAGTGGCCCCCACCGGGTACTTCTTTTTAAAATCGGATACCACTAGAAGCCATTATTTAATTGTGATATTCGCCTGAAATTTTTTAAAAATTAAATGCCTCTGGAAGCTATTTATAAGGGTCCTTCCCTAGCAAATTTTTGATAATTGAATGCCCCTTTATGTGTTTGAAGTTTGATACAAGTCCATCTTTACATTTCAGATTAAGAGATTAAGAAATTTTTGGGGTGGAGGGGGGTTGAACCCCATAACCCCCCTCTCTTCACCCATGAACGGGAATATGAAACTAATGTACAGCTGAAAATGTGGAATATGTTGATGATCCTGTAATTGTTTCTTCAAATATAAAGAAAACAGGATTAAAAAATGTTTAGTGAAAACTTCTTTAGGTCTACTAACAACTGTTTCCACTTCTGGAATCATCAGGAAATGTGACAAACAAACGTATCAAGCATCTAAAGGTGATGAAAATACTGGTTATTCCTGTGATGGAAATTTACAAAGATGGCAACCAATGCCAGTGTTGGTTTCACAAGAAGTGTTTACGATTAACCTAACTGCATTTATTTTGTATGCCTTGTGTTTTTTGCACGAATACCAACTCCAATGATAAATTGTGACTTATTTTTTCAGAGATTAGTTAATTGATCATGTTTAAACTATTTACATTTCGTAACATTTGTTTTTTCTATTTCAAAGCTAGTTTAAAATAAGTAAAATGCACTTTTTTCTTTCTTTTCTGCTTGATTATTTTTTGCTATTATAAAATGAAAATCTATACCATATTTTTCTTCAATAATAACTAAATATAGTTTCACAGGTAAACATAACTTCTAAGTAACATTTTTATCTATTTGTAATATTTTACTAAAATGCTAGAAGATTTTGAAAAAATCTTTAAAAGCATCGCGAAATTAAACGGGTGCTTCAATGCATACAAAAATCAATGGTCTTTAATTTCGCTCTATAAGATAAATTTACATTGTGAATTATTATTTAAAAAGGCTTTAAACACATAATTTTATACCTTAATTACATTTTACTGATTTTGCAAAATTTATTTATTACTTCATATAGACGTTTAAGGCAATTAACCTTAATACTGCGAAATTACCCAGGTTTGCCATACTTGTTTTATATTTGTTTATGAGAGAGAGAGAGTTTTTTTTGTTCCATTTGTTTAATGTTTTCTTCTGCGCATGCGTCTCTACTTTAAACATCGCTGATCTGCGTTGTTACCGAACTAACGCAAGAGTTTCCATATCAAACTATCTTAGTAATAGTCGCCATGAAAGTTGCTCGTTCACACTGTTATGGTTGACTTGTATTGAATTAAGTACGGAATTATCGCCCTTGTGGTTGAGACAACAATAAGCGTTTCAAAACGACAAGGTAAAACAAACACAAAGATCACGATCCTGGCAAGTGTTTGTAAGGCCGCTAAGTGGTCTACCAAGTCCTCCTGTTAGGCGACAAGGTCAGGCATCTTAGGGCGGGCTTACACTGAATAACTAGAGATAGGGTAAAATAGCATTAATTTTCAGTTTTTTTTAGCATTAATTATTGGAAATTTAGCGTTTTGTGGCATTATTCGCGAAATAAAAATCGCTTTAAACTCTTTCAAATGCCATGAAACGGAAAGAAAACTTATAAATACCCTATTTTCGACACTTTTTTTTCTTTTCACGTTTTTCGCAAAAGCGAATTTACCCTAACTCTATGAATAACCTATATATAGACCAATTTTAATAGGAAGAGCCTTTTATAAAATACTAACTTTTATGCTGTCAGCATTGAAAATATTTTAATATATAATTATTATTGTTGTTTTATAATTATCGATACCTACCAAAAGTGACAGCTGCAGATAACATGAATTGACATATGAACACATAAAAGTAGTTCTAGTAACTTTTCTATCAGTCAGAGCCTTCCTACTAAAATTGGACTGTGTACTCCGTAAACGTACTGTATATAGTCAGTAAGAAGAGATGGACTCCACAGAAACCGATTGCTCTGTTCACAAAGACCCGAACTTTAAGTCCGTAGTCCGTAAGACTCCGTAGCTTTTGGATCAACTTTAATCTCAAGGGCCATCATTACGGACGGCCATGGAGAATTAATCACAGGTAGATAAACAAAGGAACAAATTTATACGAATCAAAATGATAGCATCAGTGATAGTAAAGCAAACATTCTTCATTTTCCTAATGTGTTGTATTTTCATTTATCCACCTTTAATAATAATTATTCCCAGACAACTTTAATATAACATTAACGCTATCGTTATTTTAACTAAAAACCTGATACAAAAGATAAAATTATGAAAATATTAATTGTGTTTATCGATGCTGACGAAATTGTTTTATTTAATTGATAGGAACTAAATAAAAGTAAAATACTTTCCCATTGGTTGACACGGAGAGTGTTCTTAAGATTACAAATAATACAGACCTAAAAGTCTATTAGAATACGGAACTTACGGGGCAGGCAGAGGAGACTAGTTAAAACATCATGAAGCAAAAACATTTTGATCATAAAACAAAACATTATTTTTCCAAACTGTTGTTGTCTAAATACGATCTGAGACAATGAATGCCCTTTACTTATTAATTCAGAGTAGATTTCTGTTTGCTTCGAATCAGAACAATTCGCTGTCATGGCAAACATTTCCTGTTGGGCCTTTCTTGATTCCTTCCATTTATTTCGACACTTCCTTTTAAAACCTCTCTATTGCATCTTCATTGGAGTGTTCCTTCGAGGTATAACTGTATGGATCACTTTAGTTTGCCTCCCTAACCTTTAAAATCTGAAAATATAAGTATACCCCGTTTTCCGCCCATGTATGGCATATTTCACCTTAATAGTTTAGGGTTGGACTGCAAAACTATGTAAAATATGTTAGATTTACTATTCAAATTAGAAATGGGGGAGGGGTGAATACACAGTTAACAGGTAGTCTAAGTTTCAATCAACTCGATGAGCTTTTCGGGCTCCAATTACTTTCTGAGGTTAAACCATAAGTAGAGCCCCGTAAAAATGATGAGAGACGATAAAGCGAAAAGTGCCATACAAAGATGGAATCAAATATTTTTTCCTTTGATAGTTTTTAGATATGATTTACAATGTTTTTGAAAAGCTAAATAAAACTAAATCGTCTTGTTACACGAAATCCTCCTATAAAACGAAATAACACCGCTTTTACAATAACAAAATATTTAAATAAACACGAAATTAAGCAGAAAATTTTGACCCTGCTGTAATTTGATTATTATCGTGTTGTAGTGTAAGCTAACTTTAGGCAACAAAATTTTGAAATACACGGACAAACTTGACAAAGAATTTTAAAGCAAATATATATAAGGTTTCAATAATTAATTTTAATTTTGTATACATGGTCTCAATATGTAAATAATTCTTAAACACCTCAGATAACACGTAGGCTAATTTTGAATAAACAAGAAACAACACCAAAAAGTGAGATTTAAAAAACGAAATTCAACTAAAAATAAAACCATTTTTACGGGGCTCTAACCATAAGCAATGAATAGGAAAAAACTTGAGATCGAAGCTATTGTTGACGTAAGCGCAAACACAAATGTTTGCACGTAAAACAAGGGATTGTGTTTCAGCGTCGAGTACGACTAAACACAATTCACTGAGCTTTAAAGCTTTTCAAATTTTCGACAAACCAGTATGCGTCGAGCACTTAAGGTGGTAAGGTAAGGATTGCGAACTAAGAACAGTATTTTTGCAGTCTTTATATAATTTTTTTTTACAAAATAAATTGAATACTTCTCCAGTATAAACAAAGCATTTATTTTTCTTCACACTTGGTATTCTCAACAGTTGTTGTTGAATATCTGTTAAGAGTGGCCTAGAATTTGATGATCACATATTCTCTTCATTTGAAAAGTTTGTCATCGAATGACAAATATTTAAAAACGGTTGAGATTATCATGTGTAGAAAATTAAACTAAGCTTATATACTAGAGCAATATTTTATTTATTTTGGACAAAAAAGTTGTTTGCTTTGAAAACTGCTTAAACACTGACCTTTTTCTTTCTCACGTGACCTTCCATTACACCTTAAAAAACATGGTAAAAAGTGGGCCAAGTAGCGAACAATATAAAGCTGTTTTTACTTAGGATTGTTTCGACTAACCAGTGATCGCCTAGAGCCTTAGACGCGACCTAACTTCTTGTAAATTATCCATTATGATTCTAACGGCCCTTCAAATAACGATGTCCTATAATTAATCAGGAAAGTCACCGGAAATAACCCCCTCCAACTCCTGTTTGTATGACGTCAACCCTGATCACGCTCCTATCACATCCGGGATAGGTTTTCAGAACGTATTCCATCCTTCAGCCGGGTAACGTCAGAAACCAGGTTAATACCCTATGCTCGTTAAGGGCCTGCACATTTCACAATAACTTATACACACGACAGGTCCAGCTACCACTCGACACAACACAATGCATTTATACAGTTTATGCAGCGTAGGCGTGTAGGTTAAGTGACAACTAGCAAAGTTACCAGATATATACACCGAAGACCTGGTGGTCTAGGGGTAAGGTGTCAGACTTCTGTGCTGAGGGTCCGGGGTTCAATCCTCGGTCCCGGCACAGATTTATCTGATTGCCAAACCCTTCCTTCACCTCTGACAAGATGTGTATTAATCACAACTTGTGAATGTGAGGAATGCCAGGCCTCTACCGTGGTTCGGATTCCACGTTAAACTGTAGGTCCTCCATTTCATCTCACAATCACCCTACCATTTCACATTAGCGTAAGTGCGTATAACCCGCACGGGTAGTAAGACGCGGTGCTAATAATAATAATAATAATATACACCGAAGCTACCAGATCCATCCACCTAAGTTACCAGATCTATCAACTGAAAGTTACCAGATCCATCCACCAAAGTTACCAGATGTATATAGGCCTACCAAACCATATGATCTGCAATACCATGTTGAGCTGCTGACACTTTTGAGAGGCAAAACTTTTACAACAAACCAATTGTTATTATTTATTTTTTTCATTTAGCCGTTTTTACATTATTGAAACACGAAATTAACGGTTTGTATGTTTCTTTTTGGTGGGAGCAGCTTTCACTTTAAAAATTGCTTTACAAACAAGAGCTTCTACAAGTCTGTCTTCTCATCATAAATTAAGATGGTGAACCAGACGAAATAAGGACGGTTGATTGACGTCATACAAACCTTGCTCGGTGGTGTTCATGCGCATCCGTTCATAAAATAAAAACGCTTTATTTCGAAACTAATATTTTGTATAGCTCTTTCTCTAAATTATAAAATGTATTAATTTTATTATTTTTTAAAATTTTAATGGTCATTAACAAAGCACAAGTCTGAATATAATACTTTCTAATTAATTATTTCATGTACTATAGTATCTCTTGTTGCCACAACCGCGAAACAAAAAAACTTAATAAGTTTTATTAATATATTTTGTTTGTTCAATAATTTACGAAAAAGCGAGGTGCCTGTAGCTATGATGCTCACTAGGCACCTCGCTGCTCGCATGTAGATATGAT
Source organism: Timema bartmani (assembly GCA_902151455.1). NCBI lineage: Eukaryota > Metazoa > Arthropoda > Insecta > Phasmatodea > Timematidae > Timema > Timema bartmani. The sequence goes on along the minus strand of CABFWB010005261.1, from coordinate 26,943 downwards.
GCTCGCCAGGCACCTCGATGCTAGCATGTAGCTATGATAATCACCAGGCACCTCGCTGCTCGCATGTAGCTATGATACTCACCAGGCACCTCGCTGCTGGCATGTAGATATGATGCTTGCCAGGCACCTCGGTGCTGGCACATGGATGCTCACCAGGCACCTCGCTTCTAGCATGTAGCTATGATGCTCGCCAGGCACCTCGCTGCTCGCATTTAGCTATGATGCTCGCCAGGCACCTCGCTGCTCGCATTTAGCTATGATGCTCGTCATGCACCTCACTGCTCACATGTAGCTATGATGCTTGCCAGGCACCTCGCTGCTCGCATGTAGCTATGATGCTAACCAGGCATCTCGCTGGTAGCATGTAGATATGATGCTCGCCAGGCACCTCGCTGCTCGCATGTAGATATGATGCTCGCCAGGAACCTCGCTGCTAGCATGTAGCTATGATGCTCACTAGGCACCTTGCTGCTAGCATGTAGCTATGATGCTCGCCAGGCACCTCGCTGCTAGCATGTAGATATGATGCTTGCCAGGCACCTCGCTGCTAGTATGTAGCTATGATACTAACCAGGCACCTCGCTGCTAGCATGTAGCTATGATGCTCGCCAGGCATCTCGCTGCTAGCATGTAGATATGATGCTCGCCAGGCACCTCGCTGCTCGCATGTGGATATGATGCTCACCAGGCACCTCGCTGCTAGCATGTAGCTATGATGCTCACTAGGCACCTCGCTGCTCGCATGTAGCTATGATGCTAACCAGGCATCTCGCTGGTAGCATGTAGATATGATGCTCGCCAGGCACCTTGCTGCTCGCATGTAGATATGATGCTCGCCAGGAACCTCGCTGCTAGCATGTAGCTGTGATGCTCACTAGGCACCTTGCTGCTAGCATGTAGCTATGATGCTCGCCAGGCACCTCGCTGCTAGCATGTAGATATGATGCTTGCCAGGCACCTCGCTGCTAGCATGTAGCTATGATGCTCGCCAGGCACCTAGCTGCTAGCATGTAGATATGATGCTTGCCAGGCACCTAGCTGCTAGCATGTAGCTATGATGCTTGCCAGGCACCTCGCTACTAGCATGTAGCTATGAAGCTTGCCAGGCACCTCGCTACTAGCATGTAGCTATGATGCTCGCCAGGCACCTCGCTACTAGCATGTAGATATGATGCTTGTCAGGTACCTCGCTGCTAGCATGTAGCTATGATGCTCGCTGCTAGCATGTAGATATGATGCTTGCCTGGCACCTCGCTGCTAGCATGTAGCTATGATGCTCGCCAGGCACCTAGCTGCTAGCATGTAGATATGATGCTTTGCTAGCATGTAGCTATGATGCTTGTCAGGTACCTCGCTGCTAGCATGTAGATATGATGCTCGCCAGGCACCTCATTGCTAGCATGTAGCTATGATGCTCGCCAGGCACCTCGCTGTTAGCATGTAGATATGATGCTTGTCAGGCACCTCACTTCTAGCATGTAGATATGATGCTTGCCAGGCACCTTGCTGCTAGCATGTAGCTATGATGCTCGCCAGGCACCTCGCATGTAGCTATGATGCTCGCCAGGCACCTCGCTGTTAGCATGTAGATATGATGCTTGTCAGGTACCTCGCTGCTAGCATGTAGCTATGATGCTCGCCAGGCACCTCGCTGCTAGCATGTAGATATGATGCTTGCCAGGCACCTCGCTACTAGCATGTAGATATGATGCTTTGCCAGGCACTTCGCTGCTAGCATGTAGCTATGATGCTCGCTATGAAGCATTTACCCTGCATCTGTTTACATTGCTGTAAGATGCTGGCATGAGAGGTTAGTTGTGAGTCGTGTTTCGTGCTATCGGGACGTGTAGCGTGTTAAGGAACGATGCTGTCATATTCATCTGATGACAGTGATAGTGATTCATTTTAAACAAAAATGTAGTTTGTGACAAGGAGAAAGAGGAGAAGGTATGGAGCGCACCCTTAGAATCAAGAACGCCATCGCCAAGGCTACTTTCACCAGTTACTATAAAGAGATTAAGAACCACCCTGAGAAGCTCTTCAGGCAATTAATGATGTCACAACTGACCTTTCTGTATGTTTTTAATCTCATTGAACCAGAAATTGTGTGAAGTATCCAATCACAGCTCAAGTTTCGAGATGCCTGGTGATGGTCGAGGATCGGAAAACAAACTTATTTGTTATCATCGCTTTATCGAGGATAACAGCGGGCAGCGAGGCGAGCAGCGCTGATGCAGGATACATGCACCAATAAGGATTACTAGTTTTATTTCATCATCGCCACACATCCATGTTCATAGCTCGGTGATGGGCCAGCAACGAGGATGCGGTATAAACATACCTTAGATTCAACCTCCCGAAATATTCAATCTCGCAACATAAAACTAGGCTTTATATTTTACACAAAAGTTAAAAGTGTTGTAAGTTTGAATGAATTGTTTAGTAATTAAATTAATAGAAGAATTTAATATAATAGTGTGCCAGCCACGTTTATTTTGTGAATCTGAAGATACATTTTAGTTGAGTGAAAATTGTAATACTGACAGAATAAGCAGTGTTATTTAAATTCAATTGAATGCTTTGAAGAAAAAACGATATAAACTACCCATGCATCTGATGACTGGGTATTTTATTTTTATCCATCTTAAAAACACACTAAGCCTTTTACTCACACAAATGTAACAGAAATTAAACGTAAATTAAATTATTTCCTACGTATATATGGTTCAGATTGGCTGAAATGCATGTTCAATCAAATTTAAAATGTAAACTCGTGCTGTAAAATAAAGACACTGACGTCAGCTCGGAAGCTGACGGTGGCAAAATGACACTCCAACGTCGTGATGCTAATTTTCCCCGTCATTTTAAAACATGTCAAGAAGCGTTGGATACCTTAGGTCAACCTGTGGCCCACGACGAGGTTTTATTTGCGGTACAAAGCTTCTTATTTCCTGACCAAGCAAAATAAAATATTATTTAAATTTATTACAAATTTAAAAATTGTTCTTTATAATTGTCACAGCTGATTGACTGTAATGGTATTAAGATATAACCTCTCCTGGATATGAACTAAGGCTCCTGGAGTGCACGTTACAGTGAACTTTATAACAGGTTTATCTCGCGTGCAACAACTTGTCAAATAAAAAATAATAACTTTACGCCATGAGCTGGTTCGCCCCAAACCGGTTGTTCTCGCTACGAGTGCTAGATAGTGTTCCATGTTTAGACTACAGAGCCTCGTAAAGCGCTCAGACCTGTATTTAATCAGGGCTTTAAGGTGGCCACCTACCTTAACATTGAAACCACGCGTAGCAGACGTCCAGAAACCTCCACCCACATTATTTGAGAAGTGGTTTGCTATATCAAAATATGGATCAAACCAAGATGGAGTTTAAAGGTATCAATATCTTGAGAATAGGATGAAAAACATTTGCATTATTAATCTAGGGGTTTAAAAATAAAATTGAAATTTTCAGGGCAGTGTGGGTTTTTTGGATTGGTGGTGTTTTACAGACTTTCCCGGTGAATGCTGTTACTTTCTCTTAAGATGTATGCTTACTTTCCTCGTCATTTGACCTTTAATTTATTCGTTCAAGTTGCGGAGAGAAGAGGGTGATAAGACGCCTAATATCACGGGCGTCGTTTATGGAGAGTACGGTGAGAGGGGAGGGTCCCCAATGATCTATTCAAAATGGGACACCCTCAAGTAGGATTCACGCTGATAGGACCGTGCGCTAATCATGCTCTGATTACTGACGACACGACACGACACGACACGACACTGCCGACGCACAGTCCTGTTAGTATGACTATATCCTTAGAGTACCGTAAAAGAAACAGTGAATTGTTAGGAAATTAAAAATCCACGTTTAGAACAATTCACTTATCAAATCATTCGTATTATTCAGTTGGTATGTATATAGGCCTATTTTAATTAAATGTGAAAATGGGTTGTTCTGCCCGCCCCCCCTTCCCCCTCCCCCCCAAAAAAAAATATTTAGCAATTCCTATGCCCAGTAATACAAAGATATATAGCCTATTTCTTATACGCCTATTTTCCCTTTAGTAGCTTTATTGTGATGCCCTTTTCATCTTAAATATTTTTAATAGTAGCATTTAATGTAAATTATCCCTCAATCATATAGTTAATAAATCAATGTTTCCTAAACTTTTCGTGATTTCCGTATTCCTTTTGGGGCCTTGACCTAACCAAAATAACCCTTCCAGCTTTTAACCAATAATAAAAAAAGAAACAAACAGGCTTTACCTACTGTAGGTCTATTATAAAGTAATGTACTAGCTAATTACCCATTCTTCACGCGATTTGTATTTTATAACAAGTAGGAACCTTTCAAAGTTGATCCAATGAAAGTACAATAAGCAGGTGAAGCTGAGAAAAAGGCCAAAAGGAAGTGATTTTGTAGCCACCATCTTGAAAATAATATTGTGTATGTGATTTGTAACTAGCCTCGCCAAGTCCGTGCGAAATTTCATCACAATCGGCTTAGTGGTTTTTGTGTGAAATAGTAACAGACAAACGCCAACTCATGTTTATATATCAGTAGGATGAGCTCATTTAAAATTATAATTAAACTCTAGTAGTAGTTAAACAAATCCATAACAGTGGTAAAGAAAGGTTTATAAAAGTCTATGACATAACGTTAAAATCAGCGTCGATTTGTTTATATGACTTAATATTCCGGCAAATGAAATTACGAGAAAACGGCTTAACCAATTTTGACAAAATAAAACCACTCAATTTAAAGATTAGCAGTCCAGGATGTCAGCCAAATTATGAGATTACAATACGAGTTGTTTAGTGCAACAAATATATAGTCAGCTGAGAGAGGGGTCATTTGAAAGTTCTCATCGTGGTGTGATGAGGTAAATACATGTTTTTATTAAAATTAAACATAGAAATCTCAAAATATATGTCAAGTTTAAAGCACGCGCTTTAATAATGGAAAATAAAAAGCGATGCTTTTATCAATAATCAAACTCTTTCTTTCTGCTGAATATAGCATTGATTTACAAATACCTGCTTTAGAACTAATAGCTACCCCCTTCCAACGCAACCCTCTCAAGTCTATTTACAGTCTCACCAGGTGAGTGTATTTTACAACCAACAAGCAAAGAGGACACTAAGTTAATTGCCTACAATATCTTCTTATTCAGACAACTGTTTGGTTTGTTAGAGCATCTTATGTTTGAGTAGGCTATTTATGCGTTTATAAAATATCGATGATATTTTTACCCGCCTCGGTGGCGTAGTTGGCTAACGCGCTTGTCGTGTTGAGCTCGACCGCCGAGGACGGGGAGATCGAGGTTCGAATCTCGGTCGGGTGAACTGGGAGTGGTTTTTCCTAAATGGTTTTCCACTCTCCGTCCACGCAAATGCGGGTTAACTTCCTCTAAATTCAACCCTCCCAATTCTTAATCCATTAGTGTAATTAGTACTTAAGCGTATAACCCGAACGGGTAGTAAGACGCGGTGCTAATTATTATTATTATTATTATTATTATTATTATTATTATTGATGATATTTTTAAATAAAATACAATTGTTCAACATAAATGCTTAAAAAGACTAGAAAATAAGTCAAACCAAGAAAATATGAACTAATAAATATAAAGGGCATATAATTACCAACGAATGATCTACATATAAATAGGCCCTATAAAAACGTTTCTACAACCATGTATCATAAACAGAAGCTACGCACACTTGAGCAATGTCTGTGGCATAGGCCTACCAAAACAAAAATGACATATCAAAATCTGATCCCTGGTTATTATAATAATATGTAGTTTAGTTTAACACGTGGTGGGTTACTATTTATTTATATACAAGAATATTAAAAGATTTAAACACTTACTATCGGCGGTAATTCCCGGAGCCATATACAACCGATTGTAACCACTAAAAAAATGTATAAAACACCGAAGATGCGCTCAAAAGTTTTAAATCTCAAACATATATAAAAAGAAGGCCGCAATTTCAGAAAACAACCATTTCTTTTGTTCTACCAAATTAATTTTAATTTTTGCTCTTAAAAAAAGCATTCCCTTTAAGGATTATCATATCAAAGTCTAAACATTTTCAAAAGCGAAGCAATGATCTATTTATAATCTACGTTAGTTGTTGAATTTATGGACGCTGTTATGACAAGGTTTTCACTGTCATAAAAAAACTGTTGACGTCTCTCAGTAAAAGGTACTGCGCTGTATATTTGTACAAAAATTACAAAATGTCTGACCTTACAATAGACTTTACTACAAAACCCTGTGACTTAGACACGAGAGAAAGTTGGTGTTATTTCCATTAGGCTGCAGCGAGAACGTATCTATCACTGTAAGGCCATACGACTTGAAAATAAAATGGCCTGTGTGCATTTTCTGGAATTACTTATATATTCTGTCTAGGCTTATACTCTCTTTCACCCTTCATTTACAGCCACCTTTTGTCTTGTCAATAATAAAAATGGGAAATAAAACTACGAAACTTCTTATCACAAGATAAAGAGGAAAGCTCGCTGCTATTTCTCAAATAACTTAAATTTTGTTGTTGTGGGCCATTCAAAACATGTCTGTGTTTGTTAGAGGAGGGCTAAATTTAGAGCCCTTTTTCATCAACTCTTGCCTCATGGCTCTCAAATATGATTGTAAAGTTGTTGAAATTGAACTAATGTCACATTTTCACACATTTTGATTTTATTTATAAAACTAAAAGTACAGGGGTGTGAGGGGAAAAGAGATGTAATAATTCGACTTTAATTTGGCCTGAACCACATTTTAAATAACGTATTAAATAATTAAATATTACGTTAGAGCTGAACATATGCGCGGCAATTCCTCGCTTACTGAGGCAGCTTTTTTTGCAGCTCTTTTTACACTCAAATTTGGGTATATTTCCTCTAAAATCCTTATCTATACCCTAATAGTGTAATTAAATGCGTATATAGTACGTGTAGTGAGATAAAGAAAAGTTTTAGTTAGGCCTACTTTTGTGTCCGACACCTCATCGGGTAGCGTGTCTATAAACTGAGATTAGGGTTCCGGGTTAGATTCCCAACATGACTCAAAATATTATCGTTGGTGAAATGGGGTTTTCCCTTTCACAGATTAGTTTGTCAGTCGTTAACTGATATCATCAATTTGTTCAAAAACTAACTACTAAAAGAAAAAAAAATTAGTCCATTCTTGACGAGCCTGGAGTCAAACTCCCTGACCTCTCAGTCAAGGTAAGAGGCTTAATTAAATTTTAAAGCCATTGTTTTGGCCTTATAGCCTCTATTGTCTGTCAAATTGGCCTAGTAGAATTAACTGTTCATCAAATTGGTCTAGCAGGGTTGAGTGCTCGTCAAATTGGCCTAAATAGCATCAAGCGTTCGTCAAATTAACCAAGTAGCATCGAGTGATCGTCATATTGGTCTAGTAGTATTAATTGTTCGTCAAATTGGCCTAATAACATCGAGAGTTTGTCATATTGGCCTAGTAGTATTAAGTGTTCGTCAAATTGGCCTAGTAGCATTGAGTGTTCGTCAAATTGGTCTAGTAGTATATAATATTCGTCAAATTAGCCTAGTAGTATCAAGGGTTCATCAAATTGGCCTAGAAGCATCAAGTTTTCGTCAAATTGGTCTAGTAAAATAGATTGCTCGTCAAATTGGCCTAGTAGCATTGATTGTCCATCAAATTGATTTAGTAGAATTTATAACCCTCAAAACGTCTTAGCATCCATTGTTCTTCAAATTGGCCTAGTAGCATCGATTCTTCAAATTGATTTCGTAGTATTGATAACCCTCAAAACGTCTTAGCATCGATTGTTCTTCAAATTGGTCTAGTAGTATCGATTTTCTTCAAATTGATTTAGTAGTATTGATAACCCTCAAAATGTCTTAGTATCGATTGTTCGTCAAATTGGCCTAGTAGCATTGATTGCTAACCAAATTGGTTTAGTAGCATTGATAGCCCTCAAAACGTCTAAGCACCGACTATTCATCAAATTGGTTTAGTAGTATTGTTAACCCTCAAAACGTCTTAGTATCTATTGTTAGTCAAATTGGCCTAGTAACATTGACTTTCTTTTAAATTACCCATTAGAAATAAATGTCCAAAAATCGGGGACGTTGACCTATGGTAATTAATAAAAATAAAAGTCGATTGTGTTGTTGATAATATTTGCGGAAATCACTCATTAATGACGAGTTCTATTACATTGTATGACAAATGTAATTAAAACGAACAAAAGACCTACAAAGTGGATTCATAGAGTGGGGACCAGCCATTGTTCGACGTCGACCACAGAACCATAAAAAGTATTTGTGTAAGGTTTCAAAACAATTGCATGAAGATAAGAGAACAAATGAACTCGTAATTGACTCTTATTTTATTATAGCATGTACATTCTAGATTATGTTACTTGATATCGTGCTAACACCATCAAATTTATTTATCTGAACGAGTGGAGTTAAGTTCCTGTTCCTAAGTTCCTCGACTGTTTGTCATATCGTCTGTCTGGTGTTTATTGATATCCACTGTGACACTGACGTCTTACACTACGTAAGCAACGGTTATTCTCTATGATCTAATGCACTATTTAATATATTATTAATTTGTTTTTTGTCTACCTTGATCACCAAGGAAGAACATCAACTTCAAATCCAAGAAGAAATTATAAGAGATATTTCAACTTGAAATCCAAAGAGAAACTATTATTGTAAGAGATATTTCAACTTGAAATTCAAAAAGAAATGATTAGGTCCATAGAAAATATTTCAACTTGAAATCCAAAGAGAAATTATTACAGAAGATATTTAGACTTTAAATCCAAAGATAAATTATTATAGCAGATATTTCAACTTGAAATACAAAGAGAAATCATTATAGAAGATATTTAAACTTGAAATCCAAAGATAATATTATTATTATTATTATTATTATTATTATTATTATTATTATTATTATTATTATTATTATTATTATTATAAAAGATATTTCAACTTGAAATCCAAAGAGAAATTATTACAGAAGATATTTCAACTTTAAATACAAAAATAAATTATATGAGCTATTTCAACTTTAAATCCAAAGAGAAATAATTATAGGTGATATTTCAACTTGAAATCTTAAGAGAAATTATTATAGAAGATATATCAACTTGAAAAACAAAGATAAATTATAGGAGCTATTTAAACTTTAAAGCCAAAGAAAAATTATAGGAGATATTTCAACCTGAAATCCAAAGAGAAATTATTTTACTAGAAGATATTTCGACTTGAAATACAAAGAGAAATTATAGGAGGTATTAAAACTTCAAATCTAAGAAGAAATGTTAAGACTGTAGTGGGGTAGAACCCGAACGGCTACTAAGACGTGGTGCTGAAAGTAAAATAAATAATACTGTAGTAACGATAATAAGATGGACGAAACGGGGTCTACTGTTCACAGAACTACTGGCTTAATCTGACAGACTAGTAAAGTTGTTTTTTTATATATTACTGCGTCTTACTACCTGCTCAGCTTATAAGCATGTATGATAATAATTAATCTAATGGGTAGGGATGAGGAAGGAAGTATTTTAGAGGTAGTATACCCGCATTTGTGTGGAAGGAGAGTGAGAAACTATTTAGAGAATCAACCTTTGGTAGATTTGGCCAGGATTCGAAATCCGATCTCCTAGTCATCAGCAGAACAGAACAGAGCAGAACGAGCTTGACACCTTAGGCTTAGACCATTCGGCCACTGAAGCTAAATTAAATAATATGATTATTAACTGTCACGCAATATATTTATACCATCATGTCAGCATTCCGACAAATTCAGTCCATATGCTACGTTGAAACATAGGCTATATAGCCTATAACACATTATAGGCTAAAGGGCTATATAACAGAATTTTTTATAAAGGAACTCTTAGAAAATTCAAATAATTGTTTTGCGGTCAACATTGATAACATTTTACTATTTTACTATTACTAGTATATAGGGTTTTAAATTATAAGCGAAAATAAAAAATAACAGTCCCAGATCACATGACTTGACGTATGAAAATATGAAAATGGTTTTAGTAACTTTTAAAACTATCAGTAAATCTCCTTCCTATCTAAATTGGACTGTAGCCTGTGCAGAATTCTATCAAAGTTAAATTATCAATCGGTATGTTAGCCTACTGTTTTAACACCTTAGCTCAAGTGAGTAGCACGTCTACCTTTGCTCAAGGTACTGTGTTCAATTCTAGTCATGACCGAAAAAAACTCTGAGGAAAATTGAAGCCTCTCCATTTCACAGGAATGAATTTAATTATCTCTAGAATATGTGTTGTGCTTATTTAAGTTAGTTTGTGAGTCTTGTGTTGATTTAAGACTAAACAGTTGGATCTAAAAGTGCACTTTAAATACCCATAGTCAAAAAGCTACAAAACAAATATGTTATAAGAGGAATTCTTTTAGAAATAAGGCCACATTAGTTACACTCCAGCCCATGCAGTAAATCTACATTTATCGTTAATCACCATCATCACATCATCTCATTGCGGGTACGACGTGTAGACAACCTCCTATGGAGCACCCTGGACAACGTTCTGTGCCACCAGAGCTGCTAATAGTCTAAACATAAGGAGACCGAACCCGAATGTCTAAAAGTAAAGAACAACTGAAAATCAAAATTGAAAACCAGGATTTGGAAAACAATGAGCAGTTCAAATACCTGGGAAATCTGTGGCAAATGATACCTATTGCACCAAGGCAATTGGATCTAGGATCTTCACGGCCAAGAAGCTTTCAACAATAATAGTTTACTGTTGACCAGAAACTTTAGTTTTCAACTGAGGAAGAAACTGATCAAATGCTGCATTTGGAGCATTGCGCTGTATGGAGCAGAAACTTGGACTTTCATGAAGATAGAAAAGAAATACTTGGAAAGCTTTGAAATGTGATGCTGGAGAAGATTTGAGAAAATCCGGTGGGTAGACAGGGTGACAAATGAAGAAGTCCCAAGAAGAGTGGGCGAAAATTTTGGATGTGATTCTTCGGTACAAAGCAAACTGGATTGGACAAATCCTTAGGATGAACTGTCTTCTGCACGACGTCATAGAAGGAAATGTTGAAGGAAAGAGGTGCTTAGGAAGAAGGATGATTCAAATATTGGTTGACTTGAAGGAAAGAAGAGAATTCTGGAAGCTCAAGGAGGGAGAGGACAGAGCGCATTAACGGTCTAAGTTCCTTGACGAAAGGAATGGACCTGTTGTAAGACCTAATGTTAGTAATAATAATCTAAAATAAACTTGAAAATTAATTGCAAAGCATCTAAAAACATTTCTAATGAGTTTTATGAAAGCCATTACCCATAAAAAAATAGCTTTTGAAATTAAAAAAGCGCCAATTTCATAATCAGACCTTGTAATTTACACCTCAAATGCGGCGCTATACTGAATACAGGACGAAACCTACTTAGTCCAGAATGGAATGGGCCAGTTTCATAAGTGAAAGTAGCCCATTCTGGTCTAGGTAGGTTGTCATCTTGTATTTAGTATAGCACTGCACTTGAGGCATACTAAATCTGACTATGAAAATAGCCCCAAGTACTATAGTCCCTGATGCCCAAATTTTTCAAACCACACCCCCATACCTTCAGGGTCTTAAAGAGGGTAGGTGTTTTATTTGGGGAGAGGGGGTCAATCCACTCATTCCCAGAAAGGGTAGCGTGGGTTTTGTGACCAGCCCTTGACCCCTCCCCTAATTTCAAATAGCTACTTTTTGTAAATTAGGTTATGTTAAGCTATATTATACACACGACCATGTTTACTATGGCCGCAAATTTCACAGAACCCTTGAAATATGTATTTTCGTATTCCTCAATACCTTGACTGGAAGCTAAACTCCTAATACCAATAGCCGCAACTATGTTTTTTTTAAACACTTTAAATTGCTTCAAGAGGGATTATATATTTTAAAAACTGCTTTACATCTCCTGTTGGGGGGACTACCCCGCAAACTTCCACAGGTTAAGACCCCCTCCCAACCACCCTACCTCTAAACAAAAGTCTGATTACAGTCTTGGAACTACCTGGGGCTCAAACTAGGGTACCTCGAGCTATCATTAGTTCTCTTTTACCCCCTGAACCACTGGGTGATCTGCTAATGGCCAGAAAAAAAAGGGATGGGGGAGGGGGCAGCCCTCCCTCTGCAACGAAACGCGATAGCTAAAATATCCTTCATTTTTTTCCCCTTTACCCTGACAGGGCCCTGCGAGGGGTCGATAACACTCCAGAGACACTCATTGCGCATGCGTCACTTTATATGGCGGTAGTCGGTAGGAAATGATTACCCGCTATCGCCTGGCCTAGTGGACTTAACGACTAGGAGAACAGGGAGATAAAGAGGCCTATAGACCCGGGCGAGTCCAACATTTCCACAGAGAGAGGGAGGTAAGGTAGTGCTCGGAGATAGAGTGTGCAGGTCGGGACAAGAAGGGGTTATATCGCTCTGGAGGGAGGAATTCAGAGGTTTCCTCTGCACTGGTGACAGAAGGGGGTTTTCGCATCACTCAGTAGAACACTCATTCATTGGTCAGATATTAATATTCAGATGTGTGGTATGGAGAGCAGTCTAAGAATAATTGCTCAAATGGGAACAAAGTGGAAGAGAGTATATCACTCAGTAGAACACTCATTGTCAGCTATCAACATTCCCATCTGAAGTATGTATAGCAGAGCTTATGTGTTATTGGTCAAATGGGGACATAGTGGGAGAGAGCATATCACAGGTACAGTTTTAAAAAGTTCTGCTTAACCTACAGTAGCCCCATAGCTTCTTTAGTGCTGACTGACAGTTCACAGCTGACTTCTGACAGCTGCTAAACACATGTTTTTTGCAGATCATATGGTTTGACGTAGGGATGCATAATTTGGTCTGGTAGCTTTTCAAAGCCGTCAGCTGTCAGCTGTGAGCTGTCAGTCAGCACCAAAGAAGCCATGGGGCTACTGTAGCAAAATTCCACAACATGTCACTGCTCCTATCTTATTGTCCATTCGGACGAAAATGATCCAAGCTAAGGCTTCACATGTTAAGTTATTATAAGCTTCTTCCATCCCACTTCGCCATTGCACCACTTCATTTGATTGGTTTGAGAAAAGGTTTTGGACGTAGCTTATGCTTTTAATAATATATAGCCTAAGATATAGTCAACTCAAAGAACATGCAGAAAATGGACTTAAGTCTTTACGGTCAGTTAAAATTAACAAATAAGTTCCAATTGTCATCGCTAGAAAGCACTATTATAAAAGTGATACCGAGGGAAAAGTGGTCACAATATCTTCCAGTTATCCCTTCCTACAAGGTCACTTGTTGATTTGAAGAAGCTTAGTGACCGTCACAGAAGATATTACCAGGGTTGGGAAACGCTAGCGATTCTGGTGGAGATATAACATATTCTTTATTTAAAAAAAAGCATCGGTACAAGAGGACATTGTTCTAAAATCTGCTAGTAGCGGTCAACCCACAGCCACCAAGACAGACAGGTAGTGTTTCCCCCTCTTTTCTTGATTTACTTTGAGAATACACTAAAATGGGACATAAGTAGGATACTCATCATCATCATCATCAACTGTTTCCAGCCTGTGGCTGGGTCAGTTTAGTAAAATGCCTCCATTCCTCCTTTAATCGATTACATTCTTCTCCTCTCACACCCTTTCTATTATATGCTCATTTCATCACTTTCTTGATCTCTTTTGTGGTATTTATCTTACATGCGTCATCTACATTATTCACTTTGGCATCCTCTCCTTTTCTATCCTCATTTCCTGGCTATAAGCTACCATTGCACCCTTGCTTCCTCTACTATCTCAAGTACTCCAACATCCTCACGACATGTCCATACCATCTCACACTTGATTCTTCTACTATCTCATAGTACTCCAACATCCTCATGATATGTCCATACCATCTCACACTTGATTCCTCTACTATATCAAGTACTCCAACATCCTCATGATATGTCCATACCATCTCACACTTGATTCCTCTACTATCTCAAGTACTCCAACATCCTCACGACATGTTCATACCATCTCACACTTGCTTCCTCTACTATCTCAAGTACTCCAACATCCTCACGACATGTCCATACCATCTCACACTTGATTCCTCTACTATATCAAGTACTCCAACATCCTCACGACATGTCCATACCATCTCACACTTGATTCCTCTACTATCTCAAGTACTCCAACATCCTCATGATATGTCCATACCATCTTACACTTGATTCCTCTACTATCTCAAGTACTCCAACATCCTCTTTCCCGGATAACTTTATTATTTATATTATTTCTCCTTGTGACAGCTAATATAATCCTCACAATCTTAATTCCTATGGCCTCCACTTTCCTAGTCCCTCTTACAGTCAATGTCCATATTTCTGATGCATATGTGACAATGGGTACAAAGTACCCCCTATGCACCACTACAGTAGATTTCTGGTTATCATTAAAAGTTTAAAAAATACATTTTTAATGGCCATCAACGTTGATAACATTTCACTATATTTTTATTGCTATTTTATAGATATTTTTAATATCTATAAAAGGTGACAGCTTCAGATCACATGACTTGACATATGAATACGTGAAAGTTGTTCTAGTAACTCTTCTATCGTCAAAAATGTTCTTGCCATTTAAATGAGACTTGTAGGAACTTGAACTGAATAGAAAGAGCGTCTTCTTGTTTGAAGCCTGAACACAGGAGGGGAAATAGTTGAGACTTGGTAGTGAGGGGGGAAGAAGGCAATGAACGTTCTCTTATCTCTGCCAGGTATAGAAAGCTCTGCGCTGCACGATGTCCTGGCGGGAACAGCCGATAATCTCCCCACTACTTCCTTCACTCCTGCTTCCGTAATCTGAAACTTCCCGACAAAACACAGCCCAAACGGACGCGTCATTTACCTAATCTTCGAGACTTTCTTCAACTCCCTGTTTATATGATAGACGACTATTTGTCCAAGGCGGACGTAGATTGAAGCTAGATAAGATTTGAGAGTATGAAAACAGCCGTTCTATTTAAGAAGGTCACTCAGAGGTTAGTGAGAGAAATGTTTGTGAAGATCACTCGTCAGAATGAAAACAACAAGTAGATTTTAAAAAAAAATGAGACCGGGTGGAAATGTAATTTAATATTTATAATTTTTAGACTTAGAGGTTTTTTTTATTGTTTGTACTGAGGGTGGACATGTGTGTATGTGTATGAAATAAGTGGTGAACCACAAAAATGTTATCTTCTAATACAACTCAATTTTTATAGAAACAAGCTTATCTCACGGCAACCAGAGCTAATTTCACGTAGGCCTAATTCTTACGTCAAGTGATGTGATATGTAGCTGTCACTTTTGTTAAGTAGGCCTATCAATAACTATAAAATAACCATACTCAGTAATATAGTAAAATGTTATCAACCTTTACCACGAAAAAATATGTTCATTATTCTCTAAAAGGCTTTTCCTATTAAAAATTGGACTGTACGATCAGTGGCGTGCCGTGGAGTGTTGCCAGGATAAATCGTGTTTTTTTAGCGCCGCGTCTTACTACCTATTCATATTATATGTAGACTAAAATATGTGTTAGGGAGGAAGATGGTTGAATTTAAAATAACTATACACTCATTTGCGTGGAAAAACATTTAGGAAAAATTACCATCAGTACAACCAACCGGGATTCGTACCCTGATCTTATCAGCAGTCCAGTTTATTACGAAAGTGACGCCTTAGGCCATTCGACCACCGAAGGGGTGTAGATTATGTTATTTGTAGGCCTACCTGTGGTAACTTATGTTCTCTCCGACTCTGTCCCCATTTGACCAATCATACATAGTCTCTGCTCCACATACCTCACATGGAAATGTTTATACCTGACCAATGAATGTTCTCCTGATTGATACGTTCTTCCCTCCACGCAAATGCGGGTACACTTCCTCTAAAATTCAACCTAGCTCATCCCTAGCTCATTGGCGTAATTAGTACATATGTGTATAACCTGAACAGGTAGTAAGACGTGGTGCTAAAAAAATATCCCGAATAAAAATAATAATACTGTGTTTCATCTTTCTAAGTTAGCTGTGACAAGGCAGACTTTCTTTTCTTTTGTTCATAACAAGAATCTGATTGATGTCTTCACTAAGTTTGTTCAATTTTCAACCAAACAAAGAGCGAGAAACAATTATAGTCCTTTTAATTGGAATCGCTCGCCTGCGTTTTGTTCTTTCTTCGTAGCGAAATGTGACAAAGAAAGTGTGTCCACCGAAAAGCTCTGAAGGTAGCGCCACTTGCAATGCTCGGAGGTTAGACACCAAAGCTCTTCAGAGGTGGAAGATACTCCACTTCACTTTCTTGTCTGTTCCATCGCTGACTTAGCTTTTTTGAAGTCTCAAGGTTATCTCTATTTATAGCTGTACGTTGTACAGGATGGATACTAACATTTGACTCTTGCTAAATAGAGTGGAAATTCTTGTCGCTTTAGGCCTCTTCTCTTTTAGAAAAGCTTTCAGCGAACGATTAGAGTTCTTAATTACCTGTTGTTGTTTTTTAAATTCGTTAACCTTCGTTTAACTCAAAGGTTGTTAATTATCATGGCCCGGACTTTGATTACCTAAATGGTGATAAAAAAAACTACCTATAAAATTACATAAAAACCATAAAAAATTGCTTAAAATCTACAAAAAAATTATCTGAAGATTTAAACAAAATTTCGTAATGAATGCAAGTGACTAAATCAAACACTTACTTTATATTAAGTTATTTATTATTAGGTGTTCTGTCTTACGACAGGTCAATTCATTTTGTCAATGAACTTAAATATATATTGGAAACTAATATAATATATAAGTTTATCTGTTGAATATAATATTTATTTACAAATATCTGCTTCAGAAGTAATAGCTTCCCCCTCCCAACGCAACCCTCTACAGCCTAGTTTCAGTTTCATCAGGAACGTGTATGTTACAACCAACAAGCAAAGAGGACACAAGAGTTTATTGCCTACATTTTTTCCTCATTCCGAAAATTGTGTCTTGAAAAAAATTAACGTTTGAGTATCTATGCATTTACAAAATATCGATAAATATTTAAAAAATATAGGTCTACTTATTTAACATTAATGCCTAAAAATGACTCAAAAATGACGCAAAACAATAAAATATCACCTAAAAATCCCAAACGGAAAAAACAACCAAAATATTAATTCATAAGAATGTACCCTCTACCAGGGGATCATGAACCGAATGTATATGCTATATAAATCTACACGTGAGCAATGTATGTGACGTACAAAATAAAAGATGACATGACATCAAAATGAGGGCCTTTAATTTAATATTGTTTTGGGTTGAACTTACTTCTATTGTTGACAGAGATTGTATAGACAATATTTGAATGTGGAGCCGATATGTCATAAACTAATGACTATAAAGCCTAATATAAACTACGTCGTTCTTTGTCCGTTATCCGTTAAATCATTGACCCCAGTAACAGATTGTTCTTTGGACAAAAGTCCCTGTCCAAAAGTCCAAGCTCTGTATCTGTCAAGTCCGTATTGCAAACTAGACGAGTGGCTCCCCAAGTAATAGATTGCTCTGTAGACAAAAGTCCCTGTCCATAAGTCCAAGCTCTGTATCTGTAAAGTCCGTATTACAAACTAGACGAGTGACTCCCCAAACAACAGATTGTTCTTTGGACAAAAGTCCCTGTCCATAAGTCCAAGCTCTGTATCTGTAAAGTCCTCATTGCAAATTAGACGAGTGGCTCCCCAAACAACAAATTGTTCTGTAGACAAAAGTCCCTGTCCATAAGTCCGAGCTCTGTATCTGTAAAGTCCGTATTGAAAACTAGACGAGTGACTCCCCAAGTATCAAATTGTTCTGTAGACCAAAGTCCCTGTCCATAAGTCCGAGCTCAGTATCTGTAAAGTTCGCATTGCAAACTAGATGAGTGACTCCCCAAGTAACATATTGCTCTGTAGACAAAAGTCCCTGTCCATAAGTCCGAGCTCTGTATCTATAAAGTCCGTATTGCAAACTCGACGAGTGGCTCCCCAAGTAACCGATTGCTCTGAAGACAAAAGTCCCTGTCCATAAGTCCGAGCTCTATATCTGTCAAGTCCGTATTGCAAACTAGACAAACGACTCCCCAAGTAACAGATTGCTCTGTAGACAAAAGTCCCTGTCCATAAGTCCGAGCTCTGTATCTGTCAAGTCCGCATTGCAAACTAGACGAGTGACTCTCCAAGTAACAGATTGCTCTGTAGACAAAAGTCCCTGTCCTAAGTCCGTAGCCTACTCCGTATTACCACGTTTAGCTCTGATCAACTTTACCTTTCTTAAGGGTCATCGCTACTACCGGATACGGATAACCAATCACAGGTAGACAAATAAATGAACATCAAGGTGCTAATGATAGTGAACTCATCAATGACAGGTAAAGGAAACGGTCGCCCTTTTCTAAACGTATCGTAGTTTCGTCACCTACTCGATTATACGTGCTATCGCCATCGTACTCAGAAAAGCAGGGCCGGGCCTAGGCAATTTGGGGCCCCCTGCGAACTGTAGAATGTGGGGCCCCATAGATTTTTTTTATCAAAGATTAGAACAATCCAATCGCATAACAAGTTAAATGATATTATGAATCAGACTAAACAAAAAAATACAATAGGGTAAATATGTCTTATATGATCTTGAAAATAAAAGCAACACATGTGAGCTTGAATTAATTATTTAAAAAGAGACTATATATTGACGTATTATTTTGGGATTAAATAACTTACTCATAGACGATGAATTATGCATATATAATAGTTCTTATATAAAAGATAATGTACCAACAGGCCTAGTTTTAACATTTTGATTACAATGTTATAAGAAATCATTAGATAGCCTATATTGGTAAATAAATGAAATTAAATAGTGGTTGCATAGTAACTAATAAGCAGTCAAAGGACAATACAGTACTAAACAAAAGTGGTAGGTCATAAAATGGCATATAGCTAAAGACTTGTTAAAATAACATTACAACATATTAAAATATGGTAAAAATATTAATTGGCTCATACAAATTCACTCACTAGAATTTTTACTGCGTTTCAACATTTTGTGTTTTCATAGTTTAACTTTTCTTGCTGTGAAGTCTTCTATTATGCTGCTGATGTTTAGCTGACAACATAATTTTCTCAATAAATAGAGCTAGTTCTGTCATTCTTTCTGGTGTCATAGTAGGCCTATATCTTAAAATATTTATTGGTTAGCTTTAATTTGGAAAAGTTCCCTTGAAAAAAGAAGAAAATTTAAACATATTAATATAAATAAATTTGATACATCTCAATAAATATAACATGTTTGAACACAATAATTTTACCAACAGTTTCAAAACAGTATTTTTGACACCAAATAGTTATTTAAGGACATCCATAATGCAGGGCCTTCTTTACAGAATTTTAGGAACCTGGGTAAAATACATTGAGATTATACCAGCCCTACCTACCCACAGAAATAAAAATGTAAACGGTCAATATGGCACATAACAAACAATATGGCAGCGTCCCAGACTGGGGCCCTTGGGGCACTGCCCATTGTACCCACGACTTAAGGGAAAGGGAGACGAGCGACGTGGCCTCATGAGGGGAGGAGAGACGATCTGTGGGGCCTCAGGAAGAGAGGAGAGACGAGCGACGTGGCCTCATCAGGGGAGGAGAGACGAGTGACGTAGCCTCATGAGGGGAGGAGAGACGATCTATGGGGCCTCAGGAGGAGAAGGGAGACGAGCGACGTGGCCTCATGAAGGGAGGAGAGACGAGCTGTGGGGCCTCATGAAGAGAGGAGAGACGAGTGACGTGGCCTCATGAGGAGAGGAGAGATGATCTGTGGGGCCTCAGGAAGAGAGGAGAGACGAGCGACGCGGCCTCATGAGGGGAGGAGAGACGATCTATGGGGCCTCAGGAGGAGAAGGGAGACGAGCGACGTGGCCTCATCAGTGGAGGACAGATGAGCTGTGGGGCCTTAGGAAGAGAGGAGAGACGAGCGACGGGGCCTCATCAGGGGAGGAGAGACGATCTGTGGGGCCTCAGGAAGAGAGGAGAGACGAGCGACGTGGCCTCATCAGGGGAGGAGAGACGAGTGACGTAGCCTCATCAGTGGAGGAGAGACGAGCTGTGGGGCCTCAGGAAGAGAGACGAGTGATGTGGCCTTATGAGGTGAGGAGAGACGAGCGACGTAGCCTCATGAGGGGAGGAGAGACGATCTATGGGGCCTCATGAAGGGAGGAGAGACGAGTGACGTGGCCTCATGAGGGGAGGAGAGACGAGCTGTGGGGCCTCAGGAAGAGAAGGGAGACAAGCGACGTGGCCTCATGAGGGGAGGAGAGACGATCTATGGGGCCTCTGGAGGAGAAGGGAGACGAGCGACGTGGCCTCATGAGGGGAGGAGAGACGAGCTGTGTGGCCTCATGAAGAGAGGAGAGACGAGTGATGTGGCCTCATGAAGAGAGGAGAGACGAGCGACGTGGCCTCATGAAGAGAGGAGAGACGAGTGACGTGGTCTCATGAAGAGAGGAGAGACGAGCGACGTGGCCTCATGAAGAGAGGAGAGACGAGCGACGTGGCCTCATCAGTGGAGGAGAGACGAGCGACGTGGCCTCATGAAGAGAGGAGAGACGAGCGACGTAGCCTCATCAGTGGGGGAGAGACGAGCTACGTTGTCTGGGGAAAGGAGTGAAAAAAACGAACACACTAATCAAACAACTGATGCTCTGATTCATTTTATTGCTCTCATATATCTTCAATATTTTTATTTATTTATCTAAACAATTAAAAAAAGGGCTAGCTCTCGGGGCCCTAAACCTGGGGGGCATCGCTTGCATAGGCCAAGAACCAGCCCTGCAGGAAATGGAATGGTTTTAGCAGTCAAAAGGGGCAGAAATGAAAATAGGCTACTGTGAGCTGATGGTTTGTTTTGACCACATAATAGGGTAGAAAGGGGTTTAGTAGATAAATGCAGATCAAATAATGTTATATTTTATGCTTAAAAGCCTACACGAAGAGTTAGTACAAATGTGTCAGTAGGTAGGTACACTTAGGCTTAATTGAATCAATTTAAATTAGTTGAAAAGTTACATCTGGACACGAGAACCGAACAACCCGGGACCCTTGGTTAGCTAAAGACAAGGATCCCAGGTTTGAGTCACGTGTTCAGGTGTCATTTCTTAGATTGTTTTTGTCGCCTCATCCTACTAACTACACTAATGTGTTAAAGATGAGGACGATGGAATTTAGAGGAAGTGTACACGAATATGTGCGAAAGGAGAGTGAAAAACAATTTAGATATACCCCCCCATCAGTACACCTGAGCCAGGATTCGAACCCTGATATCCCCGTCATCGACAGTCCCAGTCTAACACGAGAGTGACACCTTGGACCATGCGGCCACCGAAGCAATATTAATCTTGTATATCAAAGCCTGGTTAATCGGCCATCATAAGTAGTATTTTAATTCCACAGGAAGCTGCTACTGAGAACAGCTTGACAAACTCTGGGAAGATAACTCCCCTCCCTGTGAAATGGCGCATAGGTGCTTGCTGCCCCCAACCTTTCCATTACTTCGGAGTCTTTCTGGTTCCCTCTTCCGGTTATAAGTTTGACTGCGAAGTGCGGAAGAAAGGGAAAATACAGAGAGAAGGGGGATAACAGGCAAAGAACGACAGGGAGAACTACACGGAAAGAGAGAAAGGGGTTGAAACAAAGATTACAAGTCCACAGAGGGGTGAGTGGATGAATATTCGTTGAGAAATGATGTTTTTTAGTCGAGTCTTAAGATGGGGTGCTAGTGAGCGTGAGTTTAGGGCAGTATTTTCGAAGTTTTATAGCATAAACATTTATTTGGCCAAAATGAATAAAATATTTCTTCTATAGAATCATAGAGTTTGGTTTTCCGCACATGCTAATCTGAACAGTTCTTTAATATCTATCAAGGGTGTCCTGGAATTTAGTGACAACTTTTTCTCTGCATTTAAAAAGTTTGTCACCAAATGCCGCTATGCTCATGAGAGATATTCAAGAACTCTTGAGATTATCATGTGCAGAAAGCTAAACTCGGTGTTTCTATAGAAGAAATATTTGATCTATTTTTGCCAAAAAATGTTTATGCTATAAAAACTGCAAAATTAATGCACTAAACTGGTGCTCACTAGCACCCAACCTTAAGGCGAGCGTACATTCGCTCGTTGGTCAAAATATTATGAAGAAAAGATATTTTGTTCATAAAATAAAACCTTACTGTCCCATATTTATAATTGTTAACTAAACACGTCGTGACGACGTTATTTTATCCACCCCTTAAAATTCATAAATAATGAATGTAATACGGTGTAATATTCCAGATTAAATATTGTTTTTTTATATTCCCTTTTTCTGTAAGTTTCAAGATATATCAACATTCTGCTGTCTCTCTTGCTCTGGACAGGCTGGAGTTTTCGTCGGAAGCGAGGAAATGAGGGAAAATAGAAGGGTGTGGTAACGATACTTATAGAAATTGCTAGGAGGGAGGAATATTCTCTCGTGTGCGTCGTTTCCTTAGGTTCCTCCACACAGTTTGAGAGGCAGGGATTCCCAACATTTTTTTTATTGAAGGAACCCTTGAAATAATTCGTAAAATCTCAGTTCATAATAAAGTAATTCAAAAGTATATATTTCCTATATCTATTTACTAATCACTGTCCTTCGGAACTTGAACTTGACTTTGGCTTATCAATGTGCTTACTATCCTCGCTTTTAACATTATTGCAGGCACACGTCTCTGCATCACGTAACATATTTCTACACTGTTCAAAAATTATGGGCAGACCAATAAAAAAAAACTTTTGAACATTCTCACGGAACCCCGGACACGGCTTGTGGAACCCCAGTGTTCCATAAAACCCTGGTTGGGGATCACTGCTCTACAAAGTTGTCGCGAAGGTAGGCCGTCTATCTAACGTCGGTCATAGCTCAGCTCCCGGCTCGCGCGAGGTTTGGGAGTAAAAGGGAAAAGAAAAGACCAAGAAATGCCAGAAATGTGTGCAGAGCTTTCGTATTTGAACGATTACTCGACATTTTCCGCGGTAACAATGGGGGACAAAGTGACAAAGTTTCTTGTTAATATCTACAGCATGTACAGTACAGTACTTATCTGTGAAGCCATTCTAAAATGGACAGAAACAGCCTTTTCAATGCAGTTTATATACAGACTTGATTGAATATTTAATCAATGTTCAGCATTTTAACTTCTATTAACTCTTTTTCTCCATTAATGTTTAATCAGAAATGATCCACGTGCAATAGTGTTCGTGTAAATGTACGATTTCTAGCCGACTATATCACAGAGTTGATTGGCATGAGATTCACGCTCTTAAATAATATTTGATTAGAATTGAATCTAATTTAACTGAGCTAGGGACTTCGTACTGTTATGCAGCACAACACTCAACGGACATTTCATTATGATTTAGATGTGTTTTCATTTAAATTACTCTAAGTTGAGGTGTGGAGGCTTCGTCACGCGTGATATTGGCTCACGTAATTCCCTTTGTTCAGATCAGTAATGCTTTTAAATAAACAGATAATGGATATTTTATAGCTGATTTTAATTCAATAACATAATCAATCACACTCCCATGACGTAATGTTACAACGGGAACCCGCGAATAAGAAACAAGACATGGCTAGTAAAATGAGTAGACCTAATAAAACCACGACCGATAAAATCACAAAACGGGATGTTACAACGTTCTTACACATCTTACACCCTTTACTGATCTCAGATAAGACTCTAGTTTTCTTCAAAGAAGAACAATTCACCGTCTTGGCAAACAAATCCTGGTGTGCTTTTATTGGTTGCTTCCATTTGTTTCGTCATTTCATCCGAACACTTTAGAATATGGCCTGGAGACGGGAACTTTCCCTAAAGCCGCGCACGACTCGCCCTGAGGCGTGCGCAGCGTACGTGTCGCGAGTCGTGTGCTTGTCGGTAAACCGGCCGTGTTCAAAGGCGCCTCACTGCGAACGGAACGTTTCGTGTGGACGTGTGTGTCCACACTTTGCACGCATCATGGTCAGCAACAAAGTTCTAAGTCAAGTAATTCAACTTTATGATAGTAATCGATTATTATGAGATGTGAAAAGTTTGGAATATTGTAATAAAAATAAAAGATAAGATACGTGGCGTGAAGTTTCCGTCTAGGTACAATAGCCCCGTGGCTTCTTTGGGTCTGACTGACAGTTCACAGCTAACTTCTGACAGTCAATAGTTAGGTAAATTCTGTTCAGCGTAGGAATTGTTTTCTGAAAGGCCTTTTTCCCTAACAGAAATCTATTATATAGTAGGATATCGGTAGGAAAAAAAGACCTTTCAGAGAGTAATTCCTACCGTGAATGGAGTATATATACCTAAATTTTGACTGTCAGAAGTGACAGCTGCTAAACACATGTTTTTTGCAGATCATATGGTTCGGCGTAGGGATACATAATTTGATCTGGTCACTTTTCAAAGCCGTCAGTTGTCATCTTTGAGCTGTCACTCAGCACCAAATAAGCCATGAGGCTACTGTAAATATTCCTGTCAAAGAACTGGAAAAAAAAGATCAGATCGTTCTTACAGATGGGAGAAATCATGTCGTCATGACGTGCGTGGTGCGTGATGGTTTCATTGCTCTGATTGAACACGCGACTATCAAAACTATCTTGTGACGCATGCCTCAAGCCGAGGCGTGTGACGCGAGCCGTACAAAGCGTGCCGCCTTGCACTGTCCGTATGCGGCTTAACATTTCTATATAGGCCTATAGTTATCATTCGATGTATCGTTTGAATTATATCGATAAAGGCTATCGGTTGTTTCCAATATATGGAATTGCATTGGTTTATGGGTGAAATGGTGAAATGGAACGGTATAGTTATTTATTAATTATCGTTGACATTCATAATGGCGTTCTTTGAAGTGTCAACTGCCCATCAATGTAATGAGCCTTTTGGCCGTCATTTCCTTCCTAAAGAGAAATCACTATCAATGAACAGGAAAACACTTGATACTGAAAATGAGTCTTGCGCAAGCACAGATAAATGTCTTCAGAAAAAACAAGAGACCCTCAGTCAGATACTATAGACTGTAGAGGATATGTGGGCCTCATTAGCCTATAAAGCTTTTTAAACTATTTTTAAAGGACCTGAATCAATATCGACAAGTATTGGCATGTTTGTTTTATATTTGAGAAATAGGGAAATGTTTTTAATTGGCTGTAGTGTGTGTCCTGTACATACCGTT
>CABFWB010005260.1:34429-47195 GCA_902151455.1 Timema bartmani | reverse complement strand
GTAGCTAGAGTGTGACCAGGGTAACTATAGTATACTGTCTGTAGCTAGCTAGAGTGTGACCAGGGTAACTAGTATACTGTATGCCTGTAGGAAAGCTCGCTGCTAGCTCTAAGATATGATACAATGTTATGTTGTGAGCCTGTATAAATGACTGTATTTGTTAGAGGGAGGCTAAATCTAGAGCCCTTTTTCATCAAGACTGGTATCATAGCTCCACAAATGTGAAAAAAAAGTAGTTTTAAATGAGACTGTCACATCCTCACGCATATTTTTACGATAAAACTCTAACTGTTGGGTTGTTGGAATATTTCGACTTTATTTTGGTGTGAACCATATTTTGAAATAACGTATCGTAATAATTAAATATCGCGTTTAAGTTGAACGTCTGGGTGGCAATTTATCGTTTACTGAGGCGGCCTCCTTAAGGCTCTTTGTTTCTTAGAAAGATACGTGAGAAATGGGTCCTTGGTATTGGGACTATCTTCAGCTCTAAGCGCTCGTCGGGCTGAGTTCGTGGTCACGCACTTTACTGGAACCTACTGATTAGTTTTATCGTGTCTTTTCCATGAATACCTGCTCAACACTTGCCGTCTTGTCTGTCTGTCTGTATGGAGGTGAGGTCACCTCCGGGCTCCGTCAACGGCACCCAGTACATCGCGAGCTTGACGTCTTGGACCTCGCAACCACCGTTGTGAGCTATAGATGTGACCAGATTGTAAAACGATATTTGAATTTATTTTCCAGGATGAGTGACATTTTAGATGTCGCGAAGTTTCCTGTTGTTTTCTTTCGTGAGTTCTACTATCTCTCTATTTAAAACTAGAAGTGATTTCCTTCTACAGTCACTATCGGAGCTGTAAACAGAATAGTTACATAATTAATCTGAAATTTCAGAATGTGGCCGTTTCTTTGAACAATTTCACGTTTTCTACCAAACAAATCTTAATCTCGCGTCTGCTGATAAAAGCAGTTACTTCTCGGTCGGTAACTTCAAAGTTAACGAACGTCCAATAGCTAAGCCGCTCATGTGTTAATGGATGGACGTGACAAAGCAGAGTTGCTGGCTACCAGTCCTGCTGGCTACCAGTCCTGCTGGTAAGATATCTTCTCTCCTCTGGAGTTGTGACGTCATCTAACACTTGAGGTGAAGGCGGTGGTGTTCATTAGCCTTGTACCCACAGGTCAAGGTCACAGTTAATAGGACTACTTTACAGGAAATACAAGTGTTGTGTCGTGTCAACGTATCAGATGAGTTATTAACCACATAAATAGAACCTTCACTTGCTGTGGGGAGTTACTTGTCTCGGGGAACTGAATGTAACTGCGGCGGAAAGATTGATGCTGAACGCGACAAACAATTATTGCTAATATGCAAGTGTTTCTAAACCTCCTAAACTGACCCACGAACACGCAACAACAGCCATACGATCTATCAGCACCTCATGGAGTGTAGCTGCCAAACTATGGTATACCTCCACCGTGTGAATAATGGAGTACAGCTGCCAAACTATGGTATACCTCCGCCGTGTGAATAATAGATTATAGCTTACATGTATTAAATATTAAGCAGGTGTTAACCGCGAGAGGTTCATTAGTGGCTCATATACAATGTTTGTCTCTGAGGTGGCGACCTTGAACCACCGCCTTAAAAGTTCATTAAAAACCAGTTAAAAACACGTTCAATTGTTGTTTTTTTGCTCAAGGAATGGAATCACAAAGTTGCTCGAAGTGTTTTACACTCGGCGGAATGTTTTCTCGTCAACAGATTAGCTATATTGGGAGACTTTTACACTCTCTCCTTCTATACCTGTCGCTATTACACTCTTTCCTTCTATACTTGTCGCTATTACACTCNCTCCTTCTATACCTGTCGGTATTACACTCTCTCTCCTTCTATACCTGTTGCTATTATAAAAAATATTAGTAACCAATGGATGATGGGGGAGGGGGGGTTGTGTGTTGTGTCTGTAATACATATAATCAGTTTAGCTTGTAATTCGTGTGCTGATATAATCAATCGTTTCAGAGAGTGCACATTAAATACCCAAATTAAATAATAATGATAATAATAAAATGTTTGTTAATGAAGGCCCAGTGCCAGAATGTGAAGAGATGGTTAATTGATGCCGTCAAAGCTTGCATTATTTAGTTTGTAAGTTGTCTCTAGAATATACAAACTATAATCCTGCCCGTTGCTCTTCACGGATTTGAAGCGAGGTCTCCCACATTGACGATCTAAGTGCTGAGAGAGATGAACAAACAGGAGAATGTAGGAAGTTAGACAATAAAGATCTCCATGGTTTGTTTACATCTCCAAACATATCGAGGCGCTCAGGATGAGGAGGGGTGGTCATGTGGCCAATGACAGGCGTGTACACAACTTTTTAGTTGGGAAACCTGGAGAAACAAGACCCCTAGGTAGACCGAGACGTCGATGGGAAGATAATGTGAAGGAGGTTGTGTGTCAGGTTAGGGTTGAATGGAGAACTTACCTTCTGGTGACCTTGAACTTTCCAGTTCATTTTGCATACATTTAGTGCCAGTAGGGGTAGAATTCCTGTGCATACATTTAGTGCCAGTAGGGGTAGAATTCCTGTGCATACAATTAGTGCCAGTAGGGGTAGAGTTCCTGTGCATACAATTAATGCCAGTAGGGGTAGAGTTCCTGTGCATACAATTAGTGCCAGTAGGGATAGAATTCCTGTGCATAAAATTAGTACCAATAAAAACCAACACGTAATTTACGCGTGTTTTAACGACCAAATGATTATCCCACGCTCCAAGGAAAACAGTCATTAATTATATCGTATTTACAAAATAAAATAAGTAGGTCTGTCAATAGCCAACATTAGGCCTGGGCGTTGTGTGTCAGCTGCGGTCTGCTATTTTCGTGGCCTGGGACGTCACGAGTGTGTGAGAAATAAGGGATGAACAGGAGAATGTAGGAAGTTAGACAATAAAGATCTCCATGATTTGTTTACATCTCCAAACATATCAAGGCGCGCAGGATGAGGAGGGGTGGTCATGTGGCACGCATGGCCAATGACAGGCGTGTACACAACTTTTTAGCTGGGAAACCTGGAGAAACAAGACCCCTTGGTAGACCAAGACGTCGATGGGAGGTTAATGTGAAGGAGGTTGTGTGTCAGGTTAGGGTTGAATGGAGAACTTACCTTCTGGTGACCTTGAACTTTCCAGTTCATTGAGGTCAGAGGGTTAGTTGTGTGTCAGGTTAGGGTTGAATGGAGAACTTACCTTCTGATGACCTTGAACTTTACAGTTCATTGCAGTCAGAGGGATAGTTGTGTGTCAGGTTAGGGTTGAATGGTGAACTTACCTTCTGGTGACCTTGAACTTTCCAGTTAATTTAGGCAAGAGGGTTAGCTATGCAGTTATTTAGGTGTGAAGTTCATACCTGCATCAGTTATTTCCCCGTCTAGAAAGGAATACACTCGGCTACCAGAGCGGATAGTGAGATGCGGTAGTGCCTGATATTTGGCACGCTCTGAATCATTTGAACTCGTGACGTCACGATCCCTGTGTGAACACACACATGTACATGTATGTGTGCGTATTGAAATACCGGTAGCAACGACCAACACAAACACAACATACATACTTTTAACAGAATTGCATTCAATATTGAATTACGTTCCAGGGGGGAATGAATAACCACTTTCCAAAAAGGGAGAGGCGCTTTATTTCGCTGCGGTATTCACGCTGCGTGAACTTGGCCGCGTAAAGGAACAACTCCAAGCCAGGGGGGTATGTCTGACGCTCAAGTGCTGAGGGTTGCTGAGCAGGCGCAACAAAGGGAAAGAGGGGGTAGATATCGCTTCAGAACGATCTCTGTCTGTGAGAGAAGAATGTTCTCTGACGTGTGAGGTATCTCGCACGAAGCCATACATACCTACACCGTGTTAATGAGGTCTGTCTATATTTGTTAGTTGGTGGTGGAGAGATTTCTAGTCCAGTCAACTTGCCCTGGCTACAATTTGTTGTGAGAGCATTGGACAACATCGGCTTATATACGAGTACAGATTGTGAGACGGTACGTTTCAAGATTACTAAAAACTGAATACGTACCAGTTCCTCGTCAGACTCTCTTTAGGTAGCAACCAGGTGAGGCTGTTTCTTCAGGTCCTGTTAGAAACATATCATGTTGTTGCTCTTAACAACCAGGTGAGGCTGTTTCTTCAGGTCCTGTTAGAAACATCTCATGTTGTTGCTATTAACAACCAGGTGAGGCTGTTTCTTCAGGTCCTGTTAGAAACATATCATATTGTTGCTCTTAACAACCAGGTGAGGCTGTTTCTTCAGGTCCTGTTAGAAACATCTCATGTTGTTGCTCTTAACAACCAGGTGAGGCTGTTTCTTCAGGTCCTGTTAGAAACATATCATATTGTTGCTATTAACAACCAGGTGAGGCTGTTTCTTCAGGTCCTGTTAGAAACATCTCATGTTGTTGCTATTAACAACCAGGTGAAGTTGTTTCTTCAGGTCCTGTTAGAAACATCTCATGTTGTTGCTATTAACAACCAGGTGAGGTTGTTTCTTTCAGGTCCTGTTAGAAACATCTCATGTTGTTGCTATTAACAACCAGGTGAGGCTGTTTCTTCAGGTCCTGTTAGAAACATCTCATGTTGTTGCTCTTAACAACCAGGTGAGGTTGTTTCTTCAGGGTCTGTTAGAAACATCTCATGCTGTTGTTTAGACATGTTGGTTTTAATCTTCTTTTCAATATCCTTTCTTCTTCTCTCTGTGTCTCGCTACATCAGCACTGTTCTTCTTTCCTCCTCTATTCTTTTCCCGTCACTTGAGGCTCTTTTCTATCTTCTTTCCTTATTTAGTTTCTCATTCTCTCTATATTCCTGAATTCTATCATCATCTCTTATGATATCCCAGTTCCCTGAATAAATCCCTCTTTCCTGTCTTTCTGTGACCCCCTCGACACTATCTGCCCCCCCTTCCCCCCTGACCACTGTCTCTCGGCCAGACTGCCTGTCTGTGTCGCATTGATTTCCCCTCTCCTTCCACCCCTCGACCTAGTACAGCTCTGGTCAAGACGTGCAACATAGCAAGTCGTGTGGGTGCAGGACGACACGTGTGTTGCATTGTATCTGCTCTCAAACAATTACTCGTGAGACTTCTTCACATGTGTGTCTTCAATTAACAATCTATACTGATAGTTCCCGTATGATTAATTACGGCTTACATTATAATTATATATTTAATAACCTCTTGTTACGTTTGGAGGTAGGCCTACACTATGTGTAGATTCTACAGAGAAAAGGGACAGAAACAAATAAAAGGAAACGAACGCAATTTAGCTTTTACAATGAAAATAAGAGCCCAGTTGACATTATACACTGCTGCCAATGGACAGAGAGGTAATAGCTGCCTCACTTGAAGACACTCTATTGCTAGCACCCAATTCCGTGACCTGTGTTTCAACAATTGAAGCCTGCTACTCTTTCCTGTGATGAGCTTCTATATCTATTTCCCGTTCCTTCTGCCAGATGTAACGAAACATACAACGTAACAATCAATAACATCAATAACATCAATAACATCAATCAGTGTAGAGGGAACCGGCAGGAAGAAGCGTATGACAGTTAAAAACGTTATTAAAACTACTTTCATATATTCATACGTCAAGTCATGTGATCTGCAGTGGTCACCTTTGATATATATTGTCAGTACCTATAAATAACATTAATAATATATACAAATGTTATCAATGTTGACCGTAAAATGTGTTTGTATTTTTCGAAAAAGCTCTCCCTATGAAAATTCTACCATACATCTGGACGTGCATTGTGCTTAGATACGAAATTTAATCAAAATTGCTAGAGCTGATTTTGAGAGAATATTCTCTTTGTTTTGTCTCGTCAGTAAACTATCCATAGCTTTAGGGTTAGATATATAATTCCAAAAAACCCTCCAATATATCAAGTTATAGCCCTAGGCCGAGGTCAGGAAGACAGACTTGGAATTGCTAAGAGTTACATTTTTGGGGTTCAGGGGTCATGAAACGACGACATTTACTAAAATCTTAAATTAGTTTTTTTTACGATCACAACACTTTCTCTATCCAAGGGGTCGAGACAATAATTACAAATGTTCAAGAATTATTTGTTTACTATAATTTTTAATTTTACTTAAAAGTTCATTTTTCAAGGATTTGCAGCCTCTGAAAACATTTTCATAGAACGTTGACATTTTGCAAATGTTAAAACTAGTTCCGAAAGGCAGCTTTTGCCCCCTATTATAAAATATAATTTATAAAAAAGTATTTGAGCTACAGTTTTCATTACAGACTCACGTGCAGTATATTGTACTGCTGTTTAATTAGATTCTGATCAAACAAATTAGTTTTGTTCAAACTACAACGATCATTCAAAATAAATGTTTGTAAATATTAATTGTGAATAAATATGCAGTGTTTTAATTATTTTATATTATTTTGCTTGAGAAATATGTACACCTGCTGAATACACTCCACTTATACATAACTACAGTAGCTCCATGGCTTCTTTGGTGCTGACTGACAGCTCACAGCTGACAGCTGACGGCTTTGAAAGGCTACCAGACCAAATTATGGATCCCTACGCCGAACCATATGATCTGCAAAAAACATGTGTTTAGCAGCTGTCACTTCTGACAGTCAAAATTTAGGTATATNTATAAAACGATGTTTTTCAGCGGAAATAAGTGATTAAAAAATCATTGAGTTTCACTCGTCTGTGTGCTTCAGCTCGGGTTTTACTTACATCCTGTGCCTTCCACAGCCCATCCGGCTAATCGCCACATTCCGTTAGTCGTTGCTTTTATCATAAATCCTTTGTAAAGGCCCTAAAAATATTGACGAAAGACATTTTTACCTACTTTGCTACAAAATGCTAAATTATGCCACAAAACGCTAAATTTCCAATAATTAATGCTAAAAAAACTTAAAATTAATGCTATTTTACCCTATCTCTAAGTATAATGCCCCTACAACTCTAGCACTGTCGCTGCGGCTCTAGCCGCAAGCACTGCTCCCGAGCATTTATCCCGCATGACCGTGCACGAACAGGAGACAATTTCACCAGTGTGGAGGTATTTCACCGGACTGAATGAGCGCGCACGCATGCTCGCGAACACTCCGCATGCTATCAGTCGGTTGTCAGTAAAGTGCACGTGCTCTAAAGAAAATCACCTGTGCGTGTGACCTGCTTCGGTGGCCGCATGATCTAAGGTGTCACTCTTGAAATAAACTAGAATGCCGATGACAGAGGGATCAGTGCTCGAATCCCAGTCAGGTATACTTAGGGTGGTTTACCGCTCTTCCTCCGCGCAAAATAGGGTTCACTTCCTCTAAAATTTAACCCATTAGTGTAATTAATACATAGGCGTACAGCCCGACCGGGTAGTAAGACATGGTGCTAAAAATATATATATGTGTATATAAAGTAAATTAAGATGACAAAGGTCTGGTGGGGAATTCATGGATTCATGTTGAACGTTTCTTATGATCCTTCAGAACAGAATAGCCTGAAGTTTTAATATTACTAGTGTTGGTCTCTTTGTGTCCATATTTAGTGAGTTTATGGAACATGGAACATGGAACAATATATATTAAAACCCAGCGAGATCTACTAATTACATTAGCGAGCCCGACTCATGTAGAGCTCGAAACAAGCCCTCCCGTTCCCGCCGTGGGAGCCACTAATAGGTTAACGTCGCCAGCCACAAATATCCCATTAGTTATCATTAGCCGGGTAAATTAATGTACAAGAAAGCATTGGTTAAAAGACTCACTCATATGTTGTAGATATCATTCATGGAGACTGGACTACAATCATGTGTGAAGAATCACTCATATGTTGTAGATATCATTCATGGGGACTGGACTACAATCATGTGTGAAGAATCACTCATATGTTGTAGATATCATTCATGGAGACTGGACTACAATCTGTTCGAGTTATACACTTATATACACCATTGGGAAAGCATTTAATAAAAAGCAACCTCAATACACCCAACCGGAACTCGAACCATGATCTTCCAGTAATAAGTCCAGTGTGTTGAGAGTGACGCTCTAGCTATACCGTTCGAACCCCGTGGCTGGTCTTGTAACAATTAAATTGACTTTACTTCTCTTGTCAATCATTTACTGTTCTGTGTTTATTCTAGGGGTGGGAACTTACAAGACCGGACACACCGGATATCTCAGGATACTTTAGGATATGCAAGATAGGAGGATTCTGAAAAAAAGTCTTGAAATCAATTTTTGACAGAATTGTATTAATGTTTTGAATTGGAACATGACTGAGAGCTTTTAAAGTAATTATTGTTTTTCTAAACTTAATTATATGACAAACTTAATGGCCCGACCCAGAACATTGATTTATCACTAAACTGAATGTAAGAATGAATGTGTCCTCTCTCAACATGGACAGATGAAGAGAGTCTCTCTTCACCCAACATGAACATATGAAGAGAGTCTCTCCTCTCTCAACATGAGCATATGAAGAGAGTCTCTCCTCTCTCAACATGAACAGATGAAGAGAGTCTCTCCTCACTCAACATGAGCAGATGAAGAGTCTCTTCTCTCTCAACATGGACAGATGAAGAGAGTCTCTCCTCTCTCAACATGAGCAGATGAAGAGAGTCTCTCCTCTCTCAACATGAGCAGATGAAGAGAGTCTCTCCTCTCTCAACATGAACAGATGAAGAGAGTCTCCCCTCTCTCAAAATGAACAGATGAAGAGAGTCTCTCCTCTCTCAACATGAACAGATGAAGAGAGTCTCTCCTCCCTCAACATGAACAGACGGAGAGAGTCTCTCCTCTCTCAACATGAACAGATGAAGAGAGTCTCTCCTCTCTCAACATGGACAGACGAAGAGAGTCTCTCCTCTCTCAACATGAACAGACGAAGAGAGTCTCTCCTCTCTCAACATGAGCAGATGAAGAGAGTCTCGCCTCACCCAACATGAACAGATGAATAGTTACTTGAAAGGATTCTAGACATGTGATAGCCACAAAATACAATTTACGGTCCCCCCACCCACCCTTTTTTCCCCCACTAAAAACTGTGACGAGCGTCATCAACAGGGTTTCGAAGCTCCACGCCCGACGCCACTTTTTATCGTCCCATCTTTCTCTTTTTATCATCCCCTCTTTATGAATACTACAAGGACCTTTCTGCCCCACTTTACATACTAAGGGCCAGTCCATTACATACAGTTTTTTGTTTTCTCCCAGCACATAAGGCTATTCTACTTACTCACCCCACAATAACCCCCGTAACGAGTTTAGAAACAAAGCCTCATTTCGTCTTTTAATGGAAAACCAGGCTTTCATTTGCTTTACCATGTCACAAAAACTAAACCTGGCTATATCGAGTTAATACCCCCCATCCCCCACTACCCTCTTAGCCTTAACAACGTCAACATGGGATGAATGGACACTGGAGCTGGAGTCTTAGTTTTCCAGTTTCTATCACACTGAATTATGTTGTCCGACATCAATAAAATACTGCTTCAGAATATACACTCACGCTCATTTTCTGCTCATACGATTCTAAACAGTTCTTGGAACAAGGTGTCCAGCCAAACCATATTTTAAAATTGCTGGACTTTTCCAGGGACATCATTTTCTCGTGCCACCATCTATAAGGTATACATATATATATATATATATTATTATTTTTATCACCGTGTCTTACTACCTGTTCAGGTTAGACGCATATATAATAATTACTATAATAGGGTAGGGATGAGGAAAGAAGTGTTTTAGAAGTAACCTACCCGCATTTGCATGCAAGGAGAGTGGGAAACCATTTAGAATAAAACCCCCTCAGTAGACCCTAGCCCCGATCTCCCGGTCTTAAGCAGGCCAGTCTAACACGAGACTGACGCCTTAGACCATATATTCAGTTTATTCCAAAGACTATCGTATTATGATCGCAGCTTATATAATAATATTTCAGACACATCCACATTTTAAAGTGGTGTGAGGGGGTGCAAGATTTTCAGCGATGGGGTGTGAGTATTGCGATCCAAGTTATACCTCAGTTAGACCTCAGTTAGACCTCAGTTAGATCATATTGAGCCATTCAAAGATCACCTTACACCGGTACAGTTTAACACTGTTGTGTATTTTTTTATCTTATTCTTCCTAAAACGTAGCCATGACTCAACTTTGTACAAAGACGCGTGGTTGACAACGTGGGGACCACGTGTTGACCTTGAAATGCCCCTGACTCGAACCAAAGTCACGAATATGGTGAGCTTTGACCAGCACTTCCCAAACAACTGTTGTGGGAACCTCAGTCCTGCAGGTGTGTCTGTCCCCGGCGTGTGGTGGATGTCACAGGAACATTATCAGCCGAGTCGTTATTGTCGTTGTTGTTGTTCCGGAAGCTGACAGAAGGAACCTCTGATAGCAGCGTCCCGTGGTTTGTTCAGAGCAAAGAATATTGACCGAGAAGGTGTTTCATTTCTCGTCTAGCTCGCTGAAGGGAGGGAGGGAAAGTTCAACTAGTCTGATTGATTCGGTTTTACTTTATCTTGACCCCTCGAAGAGAGTAAGTATTGTGATCGTTGAGGTGAGGTTTTACATGAAGCTCGGCCACGCAGTTAGAAGGGAGGAAGATAGGAATATATATCTCTCTCTCTCTCTCTTAGGTATGAGACATTCCCCGCTACTAGCCCAGACACAAACATGTTATAATAATAATAATAAAATTTAGCACCGCGTCTTACTACCCGTTCGGGTTATACGCTTAAGTACTAATTACGCTAATGGATTAGGGATTGGGAGGGTTGAATTTGGAGGAAGTGAACCCGCATTTGCGTGGAGGGGGAGTGGAAAACCATTTAGGAAAAACCACCTCCAGTTCACCCGACCGAGATTCGAACCTCGATCTCCCCGTCCTCGGTGGTCGAGCTCAACACGACTAGCGCGTTAGCCAACTAAGCCACCGAGGCGGGTAGCATGTCCTACTTAACCTACATCATCACCTGAAGTGTTCTTGTTGGAGCTGCCCTCTGACGAATCATCCTCCCAAGTTGATGGTACTTCATCAATTCTTTGCTCCAATTTCAAATATTCTTCTTCAATTTTCTCTGTGCGTGCGCATCGCGCTAACCGTTCCTCTTTCCCTATAGAGTTAGATTTCTCCTCCGCTGGGCTCGTAACTGTGAATGTAACGTTATTTTTAGAAAGACAGTCCTCTACCAGTTCCCATATCAATTCTATGGGTGGGTGGTTATGGGTATGTTATGGGGGTAGACGTAGGCCAGTGTCCATACCTTGCTAGTAGTGTATCTATGTTGTATGTCTTAGCTCGTGGTAAGTTAAGATAGTTCAGGTTTGAGAGTAGTATTACTGAAGGAAATACACCCCTCCACCAACAACTACATTATGAATATTTCAAGATGTATATATGGTGGGTCGAATCAAACGTTGTCAATAACTGGTGCACTGTCGGGTGGAAAGAGCCTCACACAACATATCATTATTTTTAGCCTCTTCGCCGATATTTTGATTAATATAAAATGAACTGTACATGTTCTATTTAAATAAATAGTCATGTGAAATAAAAATAGAGCAAAGACAATGTTTGTACTATTGAATATAATGGCTTGTGTTTTCCATTGACGCTATTGTGTGACTGTCATAAAGACAATGTGACTGAGCTCGTCTGAGTCCGGAGACCGTCTCACTAATATACATACCTGCGCGGGTGTATTCGGATCGATCCAGTTTCTAGCAACGAGAGGTTTGATTTGAGTTTCTCTTTAAATAATTGAACCAAACTGTTAGAGTTGTACGGGACTGAAATGGGTCATAGGTCACGTTACAATAGAGCGAGGGGAGAATGGGTCATAGGTCACGTTACAATAGAACGAGAAGGGGAGAATGGGTCATAGGTCACGTTACAATAGAACGAGAAGGGGAGAATGGGTCATAGGTCACGTTACAATAGAGCGAGGGGAGAATGGGTCATAGGTCAAGTTACAATGGAACGAGAAGGGTAGAATGGGTCATAGGTCACGTTACAATGGAACGAGAAGGGGAGAATGGGTCATAGGTCACGTTACAATAGAGCGAGAAGGGGAGAATGGGTCGTAGGTCACGTTACAATAGAGCGAGGNTTGTTGGCAGATGGTAGATCTAGGTTTGTCTGAATAGAGAGCATTCTAAGAAACAATAACACCCTGAGATGAACTTGTTGGCAGATGGTGGACCTAGGTTTGTCTGAATAGAGAGCATTCTAAGAAACATAACACCCTGAGATGAACTTGTTGGCAGATCTATATCCTTGTATTCATACACACACCCGTATTCTACATCCGTCACTTATCACAGACGGTGTCTAGTTGATACAATTGTTAGATAAATATGGTGCTTGTATAGAAACACATTCTCCCAGAGATCTGACCATTTGTTTACTTTATGTAGTGTTAGAGGAAAAGGCCTCAATCAGATCATATTTCAGAGAGTCTAGTGTACGTTGGGTTGGTTTCATATCTTGTTAGTGTCATTAATCGTGTAGTGTTGGGATAGTTAGTCAGGCGTGCTAACCGCTGTACTATCTCCTGTACATTGTACAGTGTTCCCCCAACATGGTTCTGTCCATTACCAAACTTGTGTATTTCAAAGCCAGCCCCTCCCTCTCCTCCCCCTGGCCGGTTGTTTAGAGGAGAGGGTGGGGGTTGCAGCTGTTGATTGGAGCGGTGCAATTACTGGCTATGTAGAGAACAGGGGGGG
>CABFWB010005260.1:19707-30396 GCA_902151455.1 Timema bartmani | reverse complement strand
CCCCCCCCGAGCGTGGTTTCATTGCGACTGACGAGACAGGGGAGATGGATTATTCTCGGTTATGGATCATTTTACACTAAATATGGCTTTCCATTTTTACCGGTTCTTTTTAGACTGATTCAACTTTAACGAATGTTCTCGAGATGTCCCAAGTTGTGAAGTTTACACTTCAGTTTAATTTATCATCAAGACGTTAATACCAGAAACATTATCAGACGAGTTACAATAACAGAGATAACAGTTCTCTCTTCACATTCACGTGAGTTACAATAACAGAGATAACAGTTCTCTCTTCACACTCAAGTAGCGACTACAGCGCTAAGTGGTTGGATGTGTCACTAACGACAGGTGTTCTATATACCAGACATGCTCTTCCCCCGGAATTCTATGAGCAGAATTTTTATCTTGGAAAGATTTGTGGAAAATATCTCTTTCTGACCGAAATAACCTCGCAATAAAATCATAATCAAAAGATTTAGCTCGCTTGTAAGTCACCGCTTGGGTGAAAGACTGTAGGACAATAATTAGACCTTTTAAACAGACACTTTCAAAAGATTGCTCAAGAACACGCGAGAAAAGGCGCCAGTCTCGTCCAGTCTGGTTGGATTGCGACATTACCATTTACGGAATATTTCAAATTTTCAAAATCAATTATCAGTAAACTACCCTTAATTTAATAGATATAACTAAAATCACGATAACTCCTCTGGATATGTCCAGTTAAGATCCAACAAACAGTTTGAGTTGTACAAGAGTAGAGAGACTCCCCAATATGAGAAAGTAAAAATGTTAATAGAAGCCACCAAATGAAATGCTCCTACCAATGTAGTGTTTAGTTTGCACTAAAAATATAATAATTATTATGTAGCTCAGACAGATGTGACGTTAGCAAGGACAGAAACAGGCCTTTACCATCTTGTATTCCCTCCATTCTTCTAGGGAAAGGGGGGATGGGGGGGCGTAGGAATATTGTCCCAAACAGAAGCAGAATTAATAGAGAGAACACCGAAGCCTGTTTGAGGTTAGTTGGTCCAACTCTGGCGAACAGTGAATTATGTGTCAGCATATCCACATTGATCATCCTAACAATGACCCCACTAACCCACAACAAGAGAGCAACAATATCCCCACCAACCCACAACAATAGAGCAACAATATCCCCACCAACCCACAAGAGAGCAACAATATCCCCAACAACCCACAACAAGAGAGCAACAATATCCCCACCAACCCACAACAAGAAAGCAACAATATCCCCACCAACCCACAACAAGAGAGCAACAATATCCCCACCAACCCACAACAAGAGAGCAACAATATCCCCACCAACCCACAACAAGAGAGCAACAATATCCCCACCAACCCACAACAAGAGAGCAACAATATCCCCACCAACCCACAACAAGAGAGCAACAATATCCCCACCAACCCACAACAAGAGAGCAACAATATCCCCACCAACCCACAACAAGAGAGCAACAATATCCCCACCAACCCACAACAAGAGAGCAACAATATCCCCACCAACCCACAACAAGAGAGCAACAATATCCCCACTAACCCACAACAAGAGAGCAACAATATCCCCACCAACCCACAACAAGAGAGCAACAATATCCCCACTAACCCACAACAAGAGAGCAACAATATCCCCACCAACCCACAACAAGAGAGCAACAATATCCCCACTAACCCACAACAAGAGAGCAACAATATCCCCACTAACCCACAACAAGAGAGCAACAATATCCCCACTAACCCACAACAAGAGAGCAACAATATCCCCACTAACCCACAACAAGAGAGCAACAATATCCCCACTAACCCACAACAAGAGAGCAACAATATCCCCACTAACCCACAACAAGAGAGCAACAATATCCCCACTAACCCACAACAAGAGAGCAACAATATCCCCACTAACCCACAACAAGAGAGCAACAATATCCCCACTAACCCACAACAAGAGAGCAACAATATCCCCACTAACCCACAACAAGAGAGCAACAATATCCCCACTAACCCACAACAAGAGAGCAACAATATCCCCACTAACCCACAACAAGAGAGCAACAATATCCCCACTAACCCACAACAAGAGAGCAACAATATCCCCACTAACCCACAACAAGAGAGCAACAATATCCCCACTAACCCACAACAAGAGAGCAACAATATCCCCACTAACCCACAACAAGAGAGCAACAATATCCCCACTAACCCACAACAAGAGAGCAACAATATCCCCACTAACCCACAACAAGAGAGCAACAATATCCCCACTAACCCACAACAAGGGAGCAACAATATCCCCACCAACCCACAACAAGAGAGCAACAATATCCCCACTAACCCACAACAAGAGAGCAACAATATCCCCACTAACCCACAACAAGAGAGCAACAATATCCCCACTAACCCACAACAAGAGAGCAACAATATCCCCACTAACCCACAACAAGAGAGCAACAATATCCCCACTAACCCACAACAAGAGAGCAACAATATCCCCACTAACCCACAACAAGAGAGCAACAATATCCCCACTAACCCACAACAAGAGAGCAACAATATCCCCACTAACCCACAACAAGAGAGCAACAATATCCCCACTAACCCACAACAAGAGAGCAACAATATCCCCACTAACCCACAACAAGAGAGCAACAATATCCCCACTAACCCACAACAAGAGAGCAACAATATCCCCACTAACCCACAACAAGAGAGCAACAATATCCCCACTAACCCACAACAAGAGAGCAACAATATCCCCACTAACCCACAACAAGAGAGCAACAATATCCCCACTAACCCACAACAAGAGAGCAACAATATCCCCACTAACCCACAACAAGAGAGCAACAATATCCCCACTAACCCACAACAAGAGAGCAACAATATCCCCACTAACCCACAACAAGAGAGCAACAATATCCCCACTAACCCACAACAAGAGAGCAACAATATCCCCACTAACCCACAACAAGAGAGCAACAATATCCCCACTAACCCACAACAAGAGAGCAACAATATCCCCACTAACCCACAACAAGAGAGCAACAATATCCCCACTAACCCACAACAAGAGAGCAACAATATCCCCACTAACCCACAACAAGAGAGCAACAATATCCCCACTAACCCACAACAAGAGAGCAACAATATCCCCACTAACCCACAACAAGAGAGCAACAATATCCCCACTAACCCACAACAAGAGAGCAACAATATCCCCACTAACCCACAACAAGAGAGCAACAATATCCCCATCAGCCCCCAACTAGAGAGGGCTCCGCGTGGAGTGTTTTATTTAATATATACCCCCCCCGCACCCCCCCCAACATAGGCAGGATCACCCGGCCCAGATATCGACCCAGGCATTTCCTTTTATGTCCTAACAGGGGAGCCAACGTAGGGCCATAAAAACCGAGAACGAACACACGGGGGACGGGAGGGGGGGGGGTCGGTCATATTCCAAAATTTTCATATACCTGGAATTATTCGTGTTGTTGCCTCCCGCCCCTTAAGTTCCTCTAGTTTCCCTTTTACGCCTTAAATATATACTTTTGTATGTTTTAACTCACCGGAACATTTCGGACCTTTACGGTGGAAGGTGAATTTCTCAACACCATACACACTGACAACAATAGTCGAGTAGGTTATACACCATACACAGTGACAACAATAGTCGAGTAGGTTATACACCATACACAGTGACAACAATAGTCTAGTAGGTTATACACCATACACAGTAACAATAGTCGAGTAGGCTATACACCATACACAGTGACAACAATAGTCGAGTAGGTTATACACCAGATGACGTCATATAATTGAGCTCTATGTGCTTCCATTTCTTGTCCCTTGTTTGACCCAAACAACAAACCTAGCATGACGTCTGAATCCTTTGACAAATATACAGTAGTTAGTATATATATACAGTAGTTAGTATAGATACCCGCAGGACGTCTGCAAAGCCAATCTTCTGTACAGAACTTATTACTAAATGTTTAAGGCAACTAGGTGTTGGATATAAACGTAGGCTGATGGTGACATCGTCTGATGAACTTAGTTCTCATTTCGTGAGTACTCTGACGGTCTCCAACTACAATTGTGTATTTTCTCATCTCTCAAAGGATAAAAAACTCAGTTTTCAACAAATAACACTAGCAGACGTTGTACAGTCAATTAAAATCAAAACAAAACAAATCCTCGTGGATCAGCAATAGTGAGAACTATCGCCTACCTCTTCATTAACAGAATGTAGGCCTATAAGATACTTCCAGCGCTTTCAAATCTCTTTGAATACATTGCAAACAGACATATATTACTTCACAAGCTGATACACAAACACCAATCTAGGATTCGACACTTAGTGGGATACTGGAGTCTGATGGGACAGCAACACTCCTACCTGCACTTAGTGCTATAAAAGAGTATGATGGGACAGCAACACTTCTACCTACACTTAGTGCTATAATATAGTCTGATGGGACAACAACACTCCTACCTGCATTTAGTGGGATACTGGAGTCTGATGTGACAGCAACACTCCTACCTGCACTTAGTGGGATACTAGAGTCTGTTGGGACAGCAACACTCCTACCTGCACTTAGTGGGATACTAGAGTCTGTTGGGAGAGCAACACTCCTACCTGCACTTAGTGGGATACTGGAGTCTGATGTGACAGCATCACTCCTACCTGCACTAAGTGCTATACTGGAGTCTGATGGGACAGCAATGTTAGTTTAAATGGTCAAACTCTATTTTATGAGTTTACTTTTAATACTCAGATATAGCCAAATTTTATGAATGCATATAACATTTTAAAATGCATATATTTAAATATGATATTCTAATAATTCCCGCGTAAAAACAAACTCAAATTATCGCGCATTAATTCCACAGTAAATATAGTGGATACAATAATAATAATATATGTATGTGTTGTTTGTTATCAAAATAGCTCGAATATTAAATTCATCTCGAGCTTACATAATAATACAATACTATCCTGGCTGTGTTTACCTGAGTTAAGGCTGTTCCAGGTTAAACTAACAGTTTCATTCGAATGGAGCGCCCCTTTAGTTAAATCAGTACAAGTTACACTAACAATGGAGTGATATATATAACTTGTAAGCAGTAGTCTTGTGTTTACCTTCATAATCGAGCAAGAGCCAGTTTGTTTACTTGACAGGGTTGAATCGTGATAGGTCCTGTTCTTCATTCTCACGAGTGTGCTTTGAAACAATTCCCATGTTCTCATGTTCTCATGTTCTCATGTTCCCAGACGTCCACACAGTTTATAACCGAGAGCTCACTGGTTGAATGATATATTTATCAGAGATAAACACGCTTGGGGCTAGACATGTGACCTCTGTATTGTCCACTCATGGTGATCTAAGTGACACTGAACAGTTTGGAACATGTTATGTACAAATAAAAAGTGAATACAAACATTTTATTAAAAGATTTATAGTCTTTTATTCGGAATAGTTTCGATAAACTATCTACTTAATGTCTATCTTTGCATCACAAGAGTAACATTTCTAGAACAATATCTATTTGAAAATATGATAAACTGACTGTTGTAAAATATGATAAACTGACTTGTAAAATATGTATTTTTATTATTAACAGAATCATAATAACTTTATTACAATTTCCATAGGTAGGGTCTTAACTGACAGCGAGAAAATTTACTACTGGAACTAATTTTACTTATTCATACGTCAAGTGATGTTATCTGCAACTGTCACTTTTGATATATATTATCAATACATATAAAATAACAATAATAATAATACAATTAAATGTTATAAAAGTTGATCGCAACATAACGTGTTTGTATTTTCTAAGTTCCTTTCTGTGACAATTAGACCGTGATATTTATTGGTGAGATATTGTGACAACACTATCATGTCACTGGAGATGTGACTACAATATCACGTCACTGGAGATGTGACTACAATATCACGTCACTGGAGATGTGACTACACTATCACGTCTCTGGAGATGTGACCACACTATCACGTCACTGGAGATGTGACAACACTATCACGTCTCTGGAGATGTGACCACACCATCACGTCACTGGAGATGTGACTACAATATCACGTCACTGGAGATTTGACCACATCTATCACGTCACTGGAGATGTGACCACACTATCACGTCACTGGAGATGTGACCACACTATCACGTCACTGGAGATGTGACTACAATATCACGTCACTGGAGATGTGACCACACTCACGTCACTAGAATTGTGAGGCTCATGTTTAACATGG
This sequence comes from Timema bartmani, assembly GCA_902151455.1. Classification (NCBI taxonomy): domain Eukaryota; kingdom Metazoa; phylum Arthropoda; class Insecta; order Phasmatodea; family Timematidae; genus Timema; species Timema bartmani. The sequence continues at coordinate 24,103 of CABFWB010005260.1, read as the reverse complement.
GAATGTGTTTGTTGACCTCAATGGTATCCAAACCAAGGAACATTAGCTCGATATTCTCACCCCTATTTACCTTTGTACAATGGCCAATCAAATATGATTAATAAGAAGTCATAGTCAACAGGTTTGACCAACTCATTCTCTCAGCTGCTAATGGCCGTTGTCTTGTTTCAGTGTAACGCGGCTGTGGGGGTCAAGGCGTTCTTCGACATGATGCACATCGGTCCACACAAGGTAATGCTGTTCGGCGCCGCCTGTACCCAGGTCACCGACCCGATCGCCAAGGCGTCCCGACGCTGGCATCTCACGCAGGTAGTTCTAGATATCAAATCATCATTTTGGCGGGCACCAAATTAAATTAAAGTAGTTCTACACTTGTTTTTATGCAGAGTTGTAGCACACAATGTTCGACTCCAAGGACACACAAGTTGTCTAAAGACATAATATCGAGCTAAAAAACTCTCACAATTATAATATGTTCTCTGTATGAGAAATTTAAAACAAACATTCGTGTAAAGAATAATGGGTTGGATTGAATTGAATGAAAGGGGAGAGTGATAATGTGTATTTGGGTGTTAAACTCTACATTTAAATAAAATGCACACAGCCTCCCTAAACATTTCAACCCTTCCATGTGGATTATATTTCACCCCTTTCACCGGCTTTAAAACACAATTTACGGCTCTGCCAGCTTTGTACGGAAACTAAACCCTCCGCAGAGTAAAGGGATTCACCCTGAAATCATCGTTAAATATTATATCTTAATTCTCTAAATGTTTGTGCATAAAGATTTACGATTACCTTTAATCTTGTTTTGTCATTTGTGGACAGTTTTATAGTCCACCACAAATCACAGTAGCAGTTGTACAGTCAGGTTAGAAATCAGCTTAGGTTATTAGAGGTAAACAATGCTAGTATAATAGGATGAGGAGGGTGAAAGTTTCAGTGCCTAGTAATAGAGTTCGTTGGGTAGAGTGTGTTCACATAATAATAGACCCGCTTCAAGTTGTATATGAACCTGGTGCTCCCGACCAGAGCCAGGCGTGCCAATAAACGTAACCGGTTCAAAGACTGATTAAATCCCATGGTGTCAAGTATGGTAAATTGTTACTGTATTAGGTTAAGATAGTATCAATATTAGATCTGAATATGTTCTAGTTTAAAGAATAAACCACAAAAGATGTCTAATTAGAAAAATCCCATTGCAAGTGCTTGTAGATAGCGCCGTGATATTGGCTATATGTGATACATGTCTGTGGAGCGGGCTTGTATTCCAAACTCTAGCAGGGGCTATTTCAATCCTCAAATAACAACACAAATTAACCCTGTTGGTATCGAATCAGAGACAGGAGTGTTGACAGCGGACCTAATTCTTCTTAAATGTAGAGTGTAAATGTGATCTACTCGCGTATTCCGGGAATGTGTGTGTGGTAAGCCAATTATTGTTTCAACCGATGTCGACATTTTATTATTAGTGTTCCACTGAAGGTGACATCACGCGTACATAATGTGCTTACCCAGAATGCAAAGCTGATTCTGAAGAGTTCCGGGGAGAAATAAGTTAAGGGAGGGGGAATATTTGAACGTCATATTGTTTTAAACTACGGGACGAAAGGACCAGAATATAAACAAATGATATAAAGAATTAGTTTTTGAATCAGGTCTACTCTTGAGGTTTGTAGGATATAGTGAAGGGTCTGTTCCCCCAACTTGTGTTGAGATACAAGGTAGTGCTCTGGTCAAAATGATTCTCTCTTCAACCTGTGTGGAGATACAAGGTAGTGCTCTGGTCAAAATGATTCTCTCTTTAACCTGTGTGGAGATGCAAGGTAGTGCTCTGGTCAAAATGATTTCTCTCTTTAACCTGTGTGGAGATACAAGGTAGTGCTCTGGTCAAAATGATTCTCTCTTCAACCTGTGTGGAGATACAAGGTAGTGCTCTGGTCAACATGATTCTCTCTTCAACCTGTGTGGAGATACAAGGTAGTGCTCTGGTCAACATGATTCTCTCTTTAACCTGTGTGGAGATACAAGGTAGTGCTCTGGTCAAAATAATTCTCTCTTGTTGCCACTGACCAGGTGACGACATGACCAGTGTGCGAGTTATCCTGAGGCTATACAGCCCGCAATGCACACTGGACTGTACTCAGTGGCGTGAGACGTGGTCCAGATATCAGAAAAGGTTGTAGGAGGCATTCCCCTCCCTTTCTCCCCTAATACTAACACCATGTGCTTACCCCCGGCTGGGGATGCAAACTGAAGGACAGTAACCGGACAAGTCCACACAAACCTCCCTTAATCTAGACGATAAGGGGGAACGAACCCCTTCTTAGAGCAGTAATGTGCTATAGTCGTATAGCTTCAAAATAATTGTCTATAAAACAAAAATAATGATAGTTTAACTAGGTAAAAATTAAAATTAAGCTTTTTGTGAAATAGTTTATATATTCATCTGTAATCAGACATCAGGTATAATGTGTCCTGACTTCAGGTTAAGTAACACGATGCTAGATACAAACAAATAGGGATATCTCAGTTGCTGGCACGTAAAGCCCTGCCCGATTGCTATTTTGGTCAATCTTCTAATTACAAATAACTTTTTATATTCATCTTGATTTTACAAAACTCATGTTTTGCTATAAATATTTTAACTACTATTATATAATTAATTCCCACTACGTGTAATTACATAAATTAATACATTTCAAATCAATATTGAGTGAGAATTTCAAAAAATGATTTTATAAACAAACTTGAGCTTCAAACTTAACCATAAAAATAGTAATAATAATTATTACTATTTTAATTTCCTTGTAGCCTATTGCTGGCCAATAGTCGCGAGACCTATAAGAGGCCAGCACTGAAACGTACTCAAGCACCTGACATGTGAGCATAGCTACATAATAAAATAGCTGACAGTCCTCTAAACAGAAATTATGTTCTGCACTGAGTTTTACCCGTATTGTTAAATAAATACACTCATTTGCAATAAAAACAGGATTTAAACAAGTCATATGCTTAAAAGTTGAAAAAATATATATAAACACTCTGGTAAAAAAGCAGATCATAAGAGCAAGTAGCGAATATTTGTCTCAGTCTCACTTTAATTCATTAAATTTTAGCTGTAATTGTGCGTAGGCTGATTCGCTACTTCTATTTACCTCTACATTTCATAGACACCATTTACTGACGTCCAATAACACGAATATAAGAAACAAGACTGTAGGGAGTGCTATGTACCATTTGAATAACAACTACCTTCTCTAGCTCTGTCCAATAATACGAATATAAGAAACAAGACTAGAAGGTGTATTATGTACCATTTGAACAGCAACTATCTTCTCTAGCTCTGTCCAATAACACGAATATAAGAAACAAGACTAGAGGGTGTGTTATGTACCATTTGAATAGCAACTATCTTATCCAGCTCTGTCCTAATAACACGAATATAAGAAACAAGACTAGAGGTTGTGTTATGTACCATTTGAATAGCAACTATCTTCTCTAGTTCTGTCCAATAACACGAATATAAGAAACAAGACTAGAGGTTGTGTTATGTACCATTTGAATAACAACTACCTTCTCCAGCTCTGTCCAATAACACGAATATAAGACTAGAGGGTGTATTATGTACCATTTGAACAGCAACTTACCTTCCGCAGGTCCCATTAATAATACTAGAGGGACTGCCCCCAAATGACAGTAAAAAAAGATCACTTTATTCAGACTTCTTCCAAACATGTATTTATTTTGGACGATGATAGGTGATCGTGTAAGAAGCGACTTCTGCGGTCCTCGCTCCTAAAGTCATGTTCTCCGAGCTGCGTCCTACGAGCCACGACTGTGTGAAATACTGCCTTGAGACTGGAGAAAACAGCCACCACCCGGACATATCTCAAGGAGGGACGGAGGAACAAGTCCTGGAGAGTGAGAAACTGAAACATAGAGGAAACATGACATCGCCATCTTGAAATAGCGGGAAACTTTGGGGCTAAGTGGGATATAAGGGCACAAGTATGTACTTCTCTGATTGAGGTGGTGTGTATCCATTACACCACGTGTAACCTCTAACCCGAGCTATCCACAAATGTATAGTAAGTAAGTTGAAAAAGAGGAAGGCGAAATTAATAGGAAATGTACCTGCATTTGTTTGAAGAAAGAAGAATTGAAGATTATTCAATAAAAACTATCCAATCAGGATAAGAATTTTGACTTGGCCGTCACTGACAAATAAAGACAAGACTGGCGGTGAGTGTGAGCCTTGATGTATTACTGTCAGTCTGTGAGTCATATTCCAGTACGTTTACTCTGAGAACCCAACATCTGGCGAGAGTTAGCTACATCACTGCGCTCTGGAGGAAGCTGTTGACTCTTGGACCCGCGCCAAGCTTCTGGACGG
>CABFWB010005260.1:0-10430 GCA_902151455.1 Timema bartmani | reverse complement strand
ACTAGACTAACTTAACCTGAGATAGCAGTAACTATACAACCACTGGGCATGCACTAGCACTAGAACGTGTAGGTATCCCACTGGGATGTTTCCCAATCTCTCTCTAGGCCATGATATAACTGCCTCCATTAGCCCCTGTAGGACCAGGACTAGACTAACTTAACCTGAGATAGCAGTAACTATACAACCACTGGGCATGCACTAGCACTAGAACGTGTAGGTATCCCACTGGGATGTTTCCCAATCTCTCTCTAGGCCATGATATAACTGCCTCCATTAGCCCCTGTAGGACGAGGACTAGACTAACTTAACCTGAGATAGCAGTAACTATACAACCACTGGCCATGCACTAGCACTAGAACGTGTAGGTATCCCACTGGGATGTTTCCCGATCTCTCTCTAGGCCATGATATGACTAACGCACCTCTCCAGTAAACAATGGCCCACCATTTTGTAACATGTAAAAGGTAGTTCACAATGTTATTAGAAACATTACAAGGTTTAAGATAATCCCTTATATTTCGACAAAAATCCCTTACTAGGAAAATACAAGAGATTGTACAAGCAGTTCAAACAAAATGTGTCATCAACTACATCTCTATATAGAGAAATCAACAATAATATATATTCTATTAGATAGTTCCGTTTGGATGTAATTATACTCATTGATAAAACACGATATTCCCTCAGTTTTAAAATACTGTGCTATATAAAGAGAGAGTCGGATGTTGGCGGAAAGAAAAGTTTTTAAATACAGTACTAGCATATTTGCTTTCAGAAACCAGAGACGTTTTACTATACTATTAGTGTTATTTTATACCTAGAGTGACAGATGCAGATCACATGACTTGACGTATGAATTCAGAATGTTTATATTTTTACGTGAAGTGTTTGGATGTGAACTACAAAGTTGTATTGTATAATTTAAACTTGGAGACAATTCCCATCTCTATCAATCTGATAGTCACCTATAGTTCCCATCTATATCTATCTGATAACCACTTATAGTTCCCATCTCTATCTATCTGCTAGCCACCTATAGTTCCTATCTATATCTATCTGATAGCCACCTATAGTTCCCATCTCTATCTGATAGCCACTTATAGTTCCCATCTCTATCTGATAGCCACTTATAGTTCCCATCTCTATCTATCTGATAGTCACCTATAGTTCCCATCTATATCTACCTGATAACCACCTATAGCTCCCATCTATATCTATCTGATAGCCACCTATAGCTCCCATCTATATCTATCTGATAGCAACCAAACTTGGTCATACGTAGCGGTATTTGTACAGGACTTGTTCCTCTCAATTGAAGAGTTTGTTGGTAAGAATACGAACCTTATCTCCATTTAACCTAAAACACCAGCGTTGTGAGGAAGTTTTGGTCAGAGCTCTGATGGATAAAACCGGCCCTAGCGCTCCCAGTGTATTATACTCAAGGCCATTATTTTACCAACTCTCCGTGTCGCAGCGCAGAGACCACTTTTATTGTAGTAATTAAACTAATTACATACATTGTGTTCAACCAGTTGGACTGTTTCATCATAATCGCTTGCAGGTACAAAATTAACCATGGCTATATTATTTATTAATGTTATTATTAACTTAAGGTCGCATGTCCATTGATTGTCCATCACACGGTTAATACAATCCCATTGTTTGGATTACATTACACTGTATTCTCAAGTATTGTAGGTTCCTCTCTGGCGCTGACCCGTGTTTAGCCTCCCTGACCACTGAGATAATATTCCACTCCCGTTTGTCAAAGGTCGGTAAACTTTCCAGCCTCTAACTTTGGCTAGTTCGTTAACCATTCAACAGGGAGCAGCACTAGCGCTCTGTCTACTCTAGAGGAAGATGGAGGTTGGAGGGTAGGACATTACTTCCACCTCGTGGAGACCAAAGAATGCCGATCAAAGGGTTGGAGGGAGATGTTTTACCTCCACCAAGACCCCAAGTGCTGTCTACAACTAATATAATGTTCAGTTTCTTGAATGTGACGGGCAGGGGCCATACCAGATGTTTAGTCAGCCAAATGTATTCTTTGGAGTCATTTCTTTCCATGAGTGATATTGTATTCTTTAGGCAATACTAGCTCTCCATTTTCCCGGGGCAATACCAGCTCTCCATTTTTCCGGGGCAATACCAGCTCTCCATTTCCCCTGAGTAATGCTAGCTCTCCATTTCTTCTTGAGCCATATTAGCGCTACATATCACCCGGGGCAATACTAGCTCTCCATTTTCCAGGGGCAATACTAGCTCTCCATTTTCCCTGGGCAATATTAACTCTCCATTTCCCCTGGGCAATATTAGCTCTCCATTTCCCCTTAGTAATGCTAGTTCTCAATTTCTTCTTGAGCCATATTAGCGCTCCATTTCACCCGGGGCAATACTAGCTCTCCATTTTCCCGGAGCAATACTAGCTTTCCATTTTCCCTGGGCAATACCAGCTCTCCATTTCCTCTGTGCAGTACTCGCTCTTCTCTATTTTCCCTGGATTCTCTTTAGCTCCTTGGTCAGGGCCAGGTGTTCTGACCACTCTTCTAACAGTGTCAGTGATTAAGGCCTGTTAATGTGTCGAGACCCAGTTGACAAGGCAAGAGGCTCACTTGCGTTAATGTCCACCACAGCGCCACTGTCGCGGGCAAGAAGAGGACGCACACGTGTGTAATTACACACATACACACATGTGGTTCCTCCATCTATCCCGGTCAACCGGCACGGATACTGACTTCTCGGCTCCCCATGTGATGAACTCACAGCGAGGTTTCACAAACGTTCCATTGATGGTCAAATATAAAACAGCTCACCTAGAGATACAAACTTTTATAGTCTGTAGAGTGTGTCACAACATTTTACAGCCATCAGTAAACTACATTTAAAAACGCACACACATTCTGATTTATTATGTAAAACACACCACAGATACATATTTTAAACAAAATAGTTGGTAGCCATTTAGAAAAATTGACAATCTTCTAAAATTATTATTATTAGCACCGCGTCTTACTAACCGTTCGGGTTATACGCACACTAATGTGTAATGGTAGGGTGATTGTGAGATGAAATGGAGGACCTACAGTTTAACGTGGTATCCGAACCACGGTGGAGGCATGGCATTCCCCACATTCACAAGTTGTGATTAATACACGTCTTGTCAGAGGTGAAGGAAGGGTTTGGCAATCAGATAAATCTGTGCCGGGACCGAGGATTGAACCCCGTACCCCCCAGCACAGAAGTCCGACACCTTACCCCTAGACCACCAGGTCACCTATCATTTCGGGTGTAATTCCAGGGACGGAATAACAGACAGACAGATAGACGAGCGGACAGACAGAATTGTAAGAGCAACATTTTTGTGTGCAGGGGCCCATAAAGCATAAAGATTAATCGCATTCTCGAGGTCAAGAATTGTCACAATTACAATACTTTCTTGAGAAAGTTGACCAACATTTTTAAATATGAAAAAATTAACATACGTACACTACTACCACAAAAAAATCTAAAATAACAAATCGTAGAAAAATAAATTATATACCATAAAAATGACTGATGAAAGACATAAAAAGATGATTAAATAATAAATGCGGAAGTAAAAATAAATAATGACAAAATTCTATAAAATAAAAATAATTTAAAATCTAAAAAAATGACCTTGACTCACTCACATCTCTGTACTATACAAGCACATCATTGATCAATCATAGCCAGGGAGTTTGGAAACCAACCCAGACCTAACACTATCCACTCATATCTCTGTAACATTTGGTTAGTTAAACATCTTGAAAATACTCGAGAGCAACTTATTGCTTTGACCAAATATCGAACACAGAAGGTCGGAGTTCGAGAAAAAATGACGGAATAAAAATGTTTGGTATTAAAACAAATAGGCCTAAACAAATGCTTCTCAGAAAGGTTCCAAAATGTAGACTTAATATTTTTTTAAGTTGTGTGCAAACACATTATTCCGTGAAGACTTTTGTTAGTCTGCCATGAATAACCAGCGATAAGCATGTTCAAAAATACTTTAATTACAAGATTTACCTAAGCTAGTGACTTAATGGTTGTAACAGTAGTATCAAACACAATCAGGGATATTAACCGGGATAAATAGAACGTTAGAAGGAAGAGGAAGTATCCTCCTCGTTAAGATATTCATCGATAAATAAGAAATTAGGTACAATAATAATATTGGCGTGTCTGGGCCACAGAAAGATCAGCCAGTACTAATGTACCGCTGTCCAGGGGACGCTCGAGTGTACTAATAGTAGTACATCCTTTCCGTGGAGGCTCTTTCCATGTCCTGGTGATAGTAGTGGATATTGGTGTGTGGAGGCAATGAAGAGTTTAACCCAACTTAAAGCTAGTGAACCCAACCCTGGTAACAATAGCTGGGAATCGAGCCCGGGACATCTAGGTGAGTCTCTGACCCAATACACCACTAGGGGTTGGCTATGACAACATTGAATCCAGGCAACGTTTATAGCTCCTGCTCTCGTGACGTCATGTGATATGAATTATAGTACCGTGGGTAGCTGTACCAATACAACATGGCGTGCAGTCGGGAGCTACGTTAATGTTTTATTAGTCTGAAATAATTGGGCTCAGTTACTATTCAATTAACCAGAAGAGGGTAAATAAACAATATTTATCAGATAAGAGAAGATATCTCCCAGAGTCAGGCACACTAACCGTGCATCTGCTCCACTTGGCTGTGATCTATTGCCCTTCATCCCCTCTAGAGCCAGGACGGGGGGAAGAGAGGGAAACACTCACTCCTGGGTGCGTTCTATTAAGACACATTGTAGTCAGGTCCATTAACTTGGAGTACCACTTTCGAATTTTGAAGTTTTTTCGATGCCAAAGTTTTGCACCGTTTTGTAGCACACAATTTTGTTGGCGTCTCGCTAGATTAATCAAGCTTTTTTAAGTCTAATTTAATGAATACACTAATTCAGGGGCGGATCCAGACATTTTCATAGGGAGGTCATAAAGTATTAATAACATATTTACTTAAAATGTTAGATTTCTGTTTAGAGCCGTTTAATAGTTTCTCATTCATATTTTATCTGAGTTATGTTTTAAACCGTGGTCCGCCTGTTCAATTTTTTTTAAATAAAATAGTTTCTATACATTATTTGGAGTGGCCCTCCTTCAGCAATTTTTTGAAAAATGGATCACTCTATAGTCTAGAAGATATGAGTAGTCTTCGCCTTGATTTTTGTTTTAGTTGAAGTGTTCCTCAGTTAGAAATTTTTGAAATTTGGATGCCAAGTGAAGCTATTTAGAGTGATGCTCAACTTAGTTTTTTACGATAATTGAGTGACCACTTTGATATGCTAATTACTCAAAATGGGTTGGGGTAAGACACTTTTTATTTGTGATACAAAAGATATAAAACGTTGGCATCGAAAAAAATTCCAAATTTGAAAATGGTATTCCAAGCAAATGGACCTCATTGCAGTCCCCGCATGTTAAGTAACCAGGAAGTCTCTCTTGGTTTAAAAGACTCTCGCCTAACTTAGATTGGTTGGACTAGATGTCATACAGTTGTGTTGAGCGGGTCTGCGTTAGTCGACTAGCAGGCGATATTTCAACACAATATTTACTGTCTTCTCTCTTCGCACGAAACATTCAACATACCAGCACCAGACCTGTGTTACAAGGATCAAACATAGCACCATACCTGTGTTACAAGGATCAAACATAGCACCAGACCTGTGTTACAAGGATCAAACATAGCACCAGGCCTGTGTTACAAGGATCAAACATCTGAGACAGGTGAGAAATCAGTGTAGTTTCAGACTACTAACCTAAAATAATATTTGGTGAGAAGAAACTTTTATAAATATAAACGTATTTTGTTGAGCTTGACAGCTGCAGATCGCATTACTTGACGTATGAATACATGAAAGTAGATCTGGTAGCTTTCCTGACTGCCCGATTAATAAAATTGGACAATATTAAATGTATTATTTTCACCGTCGAAAAGTAGATGTTTCTTTCAGTCGTCATAGCTAGCAGGGACTCGAACCCACGTGTCTCCCAACAAGAAGGCAACCTGTGTATAAAAACTAGGATCGTAAATTCTCGTACGAAGCCGATATAACATTGGCTCGAGCACCTCGGTAGCTGAGTGCGGCCTCCAGGCTTGGGCAAATATTTGAACACGTGTGCGCTTGGTTAGTGGGCAAACATCGCACAGCGCATGCGTAAACACGACTGGTTTACCTCTTGAGGGATAATTTACCTGTGTCGTCCCGTTTGTTGGAGGTCTGATTGGAAACACCAACATTGCGGGGCGAGAGGCTTCCTTTAGTGCTCTTTGACGAGCCCTTTGATTGTGTGTGTGTGCGCGAGTGTGTGAGCGTGTGTACACACCTCGTCTCAGACCTACTGATGGGCTCTGATCAATCTTGTGCTCCTCGGACGAGAATAAAATGTAGGAATCTTTTAGTTGGGAGGACAAAGTCTTGAAACCTTCCTTAGAAACAGAATTAATGTAATCAGTTTGAAAGAAATGTCAAAGTGAAATAAATACATTTTTTGAATGTTAACTAATTTAATCAAAATGTTAAATTTTATTTCAGTTTAAATACTATTTTTTATAAAGTATACAAAAATTTAGCTCCAAAGTTTTAAATTTGTACCATCTCTAAGTGTCCTTAACGACCTGTACAATCTATTAAATAGTATCATTAGTGCACTCTCTTGAGAAATATGCTAACTATAATATGCCATTTAGTAGGCGAAAGGTTTTAAATATAATTACAGCCCAAAGGATAGAATATTTATCATATTTATGATAACGTGTTTGAATTCTACGTTCAAGATTTTCATATAAGCTAATTCCACAAATGGCTGCTTGAATTAAAACATTTCCCAACTTTTTAGTCAATAAATATTAACATGAAGCGAAACGAATCAAAATTTGACTCAAGTTTGGTTTTTTTTACCCAAAAAGCGAGTTATCTTCATGAGCGAACATTTCCACCAAAGTTGTAATTTATCGAGAACAGTTTTCGAATGACTCGGCTTTCGGTAGATTTTGCAACCGTCTTTGAGACAGTTCAACAAATTTATTTAGAATAATGAACCCCCCCCCTCCGTTTTGTGGATAGAGGACGGAGGGAGGGGGTGAAGGGAAGAGGTAGTTTTGTCCTCTCTCATTTTATCATCGTACCTTTATCGCCCGTGATTGCGTCCTAGAGAAATGAAGTTCAAAAGGCCCGAGGGTGGGGTTTTAAGTTTCTCCGAACTAAAGAGGGCTGAGAGCAGCGCGGTGAAAAGTAGTCTCCAATTCATCCCTTCTTATCTGGTTCTAATTAACCCCGACCCACTATGTGCTCATGGTGTTTGAGTTCCTGGGACGACTTCCTCCCGGAACAGAACCCGTCCCTGGCTATGACCCTGCAGAGGTCGCTGGAAGCTCTTAGTTTGATGAATGTTCCATTACTGCAACTTCATTAGGATACTTTAATTTAAGTGTTCTACTATTAAAATCTTATTTTTCACTCAAGTAGTGCACTTAGTAGTTAATTTATCTTCACACCTAAGCACGTTTGGGTTAATTACTGACTTGTGGTGTTTTATACAAACTAGGAATTCGTGGTGAATTATTATCAAGCCCCATTAAATTTCTAATAAAAATGCAATGAATAGTTCGTACACGTGTTGCGCAGTAACCAAACCATTCGATGTGAATATAGTTTTGAACCGAGACGTCCACTTTTAAACACCGCTTCCCCATGGCCCCTAGACACAAACCTAACCTATCACAACACGTTACCCAGTGGAATATTGACATCGCACAACTTTACCTGTGATGTGTTTTTAACTACTTCGTGACTGCTACTTTGACCAATAATACAAAGGATCTCTTTACATACCTCACATAGGAACGTTTTCTCATTGATATTCGGCCAATGAATGCTTTACTAAGTGAAGCGAACATATCCTAGGATCAGCTTTGACAGGATCTGCTTACACTGGAAACCTTCCACGACACGATACTAAGTTTATACTATAACCTAGTAGGGTAATTTACTAAATATTTGCTAAAATCTATGCAACATCGTTTAAAAGCCTCTGCTGTGATGGAACCAAGACTCTTCACACTTCCTAGCTCCTGGATCTGTTCGCTAACCTCCTACAGCTTCTCAAATAACAAATGTTGAGACATTTCCTTCCTTTTAGATAGTTGGATATTTAAAATAAACTATTGACACAAACTAACAATAGGATAAGCAGAACTTTCTTAGAAAAATTTGTCTGAGAGTATATTGTATAGATATCAGAGTTGTTTATCTTTGTCGGAGAGTAGATTGTATAAATATCAGAGTTGTTTATCTTTGTCGGAGAGTAGATTGTATAAATATCAGAGTTGTTTATCTTTGTCGGAGAGTAGATTGTATAAATATCAGAGTTGTTTATCTTTGTCGGAGAGTAGATTGTATAAATATCAGAGTTGTTTATGTTTGTCTGAGAGTAGATTGTATAAATATCAGAGTTGTTTATGTTTGTCTGAGAGTAGATTGTATAAATATCAGAGTTATTTATCTTTGTCGGAGAGTAGATTGTATAAATATCAGAGTTGTTTATCTTTGTCGGAGAGTAGATTGTATAAATATCAGAGTTGTTTATCTTTGTCGGAGAGTAGATTGTATAAATATCAGAGTTGTTTATCTTTGTCGGAGAGTAGATTGTATAAATAGCCAAGTTGAGTTTGTTGTGACGACTACGAGGATGGATGTTGGAGTACGTCTAGAAAGAGGATGAAGTGATCTACATTTCAGTGGTGTCCAAATTTTCTTAATTTCGTACCCAAAACAACAAATAAAGACTTATCCTCTTCCACTGTGATACAATTTACTCCAAATATTGAGAACTCACCTTTATCTACAACAAATATGGATAGATGTGAATTATAATGGGACGTTGATGGCAAGGAACCCATTTCTAGTAAAGCGGCCAGTTTGATTTCTAGGGTCGTTCTTCAATGGCTAAGTGGTAGTAGTCTGTAGATAGTAGTCACATGGGACACACATGTACACAATGGTCACATAGAACACACTTGTACACACTGGTCACATGGAACACACATGTACACAGTGGCCACATAGAACACACATGTACACAGTGGTCACATGGAACACACATGTACACAGTGGTCACATGGAACACACATGTACGCATTGGCCACATGGAACACACATGTACACATTGGCCACATGGAACACACATGTACACAGTGGCCACATGGAACACACATGTACACAGTGGCCACATGGAACACACATGTACACAGTGGTCACATAGAGCACACATATACACAGTGGGCACATGGAGCACACATGTACACAGTGGCCACATGGAACACACATGTACACAGTGGTCACATGGAGCACACATGTACACAGTGGTCACATGGAGCACACATGTACACAATGGCCACATGGAACACACATGTACACAGTGGTCACATGGAACACACATGTACACAGTGGTCACATGGAACACACATGTACACAGTGGTCACATAGAACACACATGTACACAGTGGCCACATCTAGGCTACTCCCAAGACGTGATTGAGAAAATCAAGCTCCCGTGAAGCGTCAGTTCCCAAACCTCCCTAGACCTCATTAATTATGTCAGTTCTTGGAGGCAGAGAGTGGTATTCCCTAAACACAGGACGTGAGATGAGACTACATTGTAAGAGAGAGAGAGAATATTGCTACTCCTCGCTGTTTGCTCTACTCCCATACTCTTGGTTCATTCTTACAGCGTCCTCGGCTGTTTCCTATTAGTTTGTATTCCTCGTCTTTATAACGAGGACCTAGAGTTACCCCTGCCAAGCTCGGATAAACTTTCCCTCAGTCTCTAGAGAGAAAGGGGGTGAGTTCTTATCTCAGCAACCCCCTCGACAGTTACATTGGTAGCTACTTCCCCTCACATAATCTTTATCAGAACGCGTTATCTAGTTATCTCTGCTAGCATCTACTAATCTTCTTTACACTATATTTATCTTACAATGTTGTTCTTCTTTCTAGCTTACTGTCGATTGGTTCTTGCCCCTATCACACGCTTTTTTTTTCTTTCTTTCGTTACTTTTCTTGTTTGTACTCTGGTAAGTAACGGTAATACGGCAGATAATAATAATAATAATAATAATAATAATAATAATCGTAATTTAATATCCTACTATGTCATGACACGCATATTTGTCCCGGAGTTAAGACATGCAATGTAACATTCACAAAGCTACAATGAATTACACGACTTCAAATAATAAAAAGCGTGTTCCTACCAGAATTGTACTATATGTATTATATTATCAATCCAAAGATAAGCTTCACAGACATTTCTCCAGGCGGACTCAAGGCCTTTGAGTCTAATTACGTCAAACACAAGGGCCCTTGATT
>CABFWB010005259.1:14096-47205 GCA_902151455.1 Timema bartmani | reverse complement strand
CATCACTGTAAAACTAGTACAAATCACAGATCATACTCGAGAATGAAGATGTTTGGCTCGAGTTGTTACGTTAAGTTACGAGAATCGTGATCACACATACGTTAAGTTAACTTTAAGTGAACGTTACGTTAAGTTGATCGTGATCCTGGCATTAGAGACGAGGGAGGTTGAATTTAGAGGAAGTGTACTAGCATTTGTGTGGAGGGATAGTGGAGAATCATTTAGGTAAACAATCCTTCAGTACACCCAACCGGTATTCGAGCACCGATCTCCTCATAATCGGAAGTCAAGTATATTGCGAGCCTAAAGCTTTAAGGTTGGGATAGGCCTATAAGGAATGCCAGTGTTTTTTGCATTGTTTGCATCAAAACATTTTTTACCGAAAATAAATCAAATATTACTTCAATACAAACATAAGAGCTTAATTTTCTTCTTCAAATGCTAACAGTTGTTGAATATTTACCATGAACATGAAGACAAACTTTTTAAATGAAGAGAAAAAGTTGCCATTAAATTCCAGGATATCCTTGACAGATATTCAACAATTATTGACATCAGCATTTGAAGAAAATTAAACTCTATGTTTATAGTGAAACAATATTTGATTTGTTTTCGATAAAAAAAAAGTTTTAATATAAAAACTGAAAAAACACTTACCTTTTCTCAGGTCCCCTACACTTCCACCAACCCTATTCGGCCACTGAAGTGAGTATCAAATAATAATAATAATAATGATAATAAATTATATTATAATAATAATAATAATTATTATTATTATTATAATTATATTATAATTATAATTATAATTATAATTATTATAATTATAATTATATTATAATTATAATTATATTATAATTATTATAATAATAAATTATATTATAATAATAATAATTATTATTATAATTATAATTATTATTATTATTATAATAATTATAATTATTATTATTATTATTATAATAATTATAATTATTATTATTATTATTATAATAATTATAATTATTATTATTATTATTATTATTATTATAACTATCAACGTTAAACTCAAAACAATGTGATTTTTTTTTTCTAAAACGCCCTTCCAGCCACGTTTTTACTTAATTTAAGTTTTCTTTGAAAACATCCGCAGGTTTTTTTTTATATATTCTCTATCTGGGGCAACAGAAAATGGAGGGCAAAATATAAAAGCGTATCCACCAGCATTCAGTGTGAAACACAATGAAACACGGGCCAATACCCACGCCGGTGGTCACGCAGTTTAAGGCATCAAGGCTCTTTGTATTATCAAGAATATATTTCATCAAGATGATTAGAGACTAGATTAATCAAAACTGAGTGTAGCAGTTCTGAAAGGCATAATACATTTCCCTTCTTGGTTGAACAGGTTAGACTAATCGGCCCACCCCTTTAAACAAAACTTTAGCTACCCTACAGTAGCCTCGTGGCTTCTTTGGTGCTGACTGACAGTTCACAACTGACTTCTGACAGTCAACATTTAGGTATATACCTAAATTTTGATTGTCAAAAGTGACAGCTGCTAAACACATGTTTTTTGCAGATCATATGGTTCGGCGTAGGTGATACATAATTTGGTCCGGTAGCTTTTCAAAGCCGTCAGCTGTCAGTCAGCACCAAAGAAGCCATGGGGCTACTGTACTTCAGGAAGAAATAAATATGGCTATGCTTAACAGCGCGTTATTGTGAACAAATTATATAATGCTTTGCCTCTACCATGTGCGCGACCCACCATAAATATGTCCGCGGCCCAAAGGTTGGTAGCCGCTGCTCTAGTTCTAGCTTGGAAATGTAACCTTGTTTTTCTTACGATGATAAGATTTTTTTTAATGATCCTAACTTTTTTTTTCTTCAAAATTTCACTTATAGGTAACAGTATTTTAAGTTCAACTATATGCAGCCAATACGCATCATTTTATTATACATAACCAGCTATGCCAAGAGATATCGAAAATAGAACGTCAACGCTGTATATCATTATGTTAGGGAGTATATTTTTAAAAGAGTACTCTCACATTTGCAAAAGATAAGTTCCTCGTAAGTGTCTGTAAAAATAAAACACACATATATTGAACCAATAAAAAGAAACAGAATTAGAGCCGAGATTCGAAACCGGACGCCTGCTTTCAGACGGTGTAGATAACAGCAACCGGAGACTTGTCTGAGTGTCTAGACGGCCAACGTTTGTCCAATGTCAGTGTCGTACTCTGACCTGCAGATCAGTCTCCTGTATCACTTGTGTACGAATAGCCAGACGGTGGAGATGTCTACAAAATGTCGATTAGTAGCATTCTCATTAGATACGTATAGGCATACGTATTATTAAGTTCACGTTATAAGAATAAACAGGACTTAACTTGTCATTTAACTAGTGAATATATCGACAAGGACTCATATTGAAACAATTACAAGTTCAACATTTTGTAATTGTTTTGTTTTGAAGATTGGCTAGATTTTGTGTGTGTGTGATTCACGTTCTGGCATCGAATATGTACACCAAAATTGAATTCAGTCGGTAAATGCGTGTTATTACTTATTTAGTGGGTAGTTAATATTTCGCCTGATGTCGAGGAATGTGAAACTAAGTGCGTGGGAAGATATTTGGTCCGAAAAGTGACGAATATATAGAATGGTGGAGGAAGTAGGATTATGATGAGTAACCTAACATTTCTTGTAGAATACTCATCATCAGACGTTGTTAGGATAGTCAAATCTAGCAAGTTTCGTCGAGCAGGACATACAGAGTGAACAGAGGAAACTAGCAGCGTTCAAGATATTGACTGTACAGGTAAACCTAATGTACCTCGCCTTATTGACAACTAAGTTAGATCTCGTCCTTACTTGACAACTAAGTTAGACCTCCCCTTACTTGACAACTAAGTTAGACCTCCCCTTACTTGACAACTAAGTTAGACATCCCCTTACTTGACAACTAAACTTGGAGCTCGCCTTACTTGACAACTAAACTTGGAGCTCGCCTTACTTGACAACTAAGTTAGACATCCCCTTACTTGACAACTAAACTTGGAGCTCACCTTACTTGACAACTAAACTTAGAGCTCGCCTTACTTGACAACTAAACTTAGAGCTCACCTTACTTGACAACTAAGTTAGACCTCCCTTTACTTGACAACTAAGTTAGACCTCCTTTTACTTGACAACTAAGTTAGACCTCCCTTTACTTGACAACTAAGTTAGACCTCCTTTTACTTGACAACTAAGTTAAGCCTTCCCTTGCTTGACAACCAAACTTAGACCTCCCCTTACTTGAGAACTAAGTTAGACCTCCCCTTACTTGACAACTAAGTTAGACCTCCCCTTACTTGACATGTTTATTTACTGTGCCGACAACATATTTACTATATTTAATATTTAAAAACCGCATCGCTGGGCTCGCGGCCTAAGACGTAAGTATTGTAATAGACTATCACCAGCGACAGAAAGGAAAAATTTCAAATCTCGGACGGGGACACATGTGGTTTTAAACTGTAGTTTTGCCAGCTTTTTCCACGCTAATACGGGTGCATTTACGAGTATTTAAACTACCTTTCTCGTCCTATATAATTATATGCTTCAGTCTCATCTTGTTTGGTTTGTCCGTGAAGGGGAAGTCTGTATCCGAATTCCGGTCGGTAAGTCGGGGAGGCCGAGATGGTTCCCTCTACTTCCTCTAAATTCTACCTCCCTCCCCAATAAAGAATCTATAGACGGGTAGTAAGATTCTAGAGGCTAAACACAAAGGGAGGAAGAGAAGTCAGAGAGGAAAAGTAGAAGAATGTGGAGAGAGGACAAGAAAACAAATCGCGACTAATTATATTTGTTTTAAGAAATGGTATTTTTTTTAAATATGTGGGCCACTACTTCGTAGCAAACATAATACAGCTGAGCATATTCAACAATCGAATAGAAAAATCATAGTATTTTAGACATTTTTTACCTCAAAATATAGTAGTTTATTGTATTTGAGTCAGTGAAGGTTATCAACGACGTAATCTATAAATCCCTCCTCCCACCCAAAAAAAATAAAAAACAAAAGGAAGATATATTTTAAATAAATGGAGGCCCTACCTGTAAAGGCGTGGAGGAAGAGTGGAAAACCATTTAGGAAAACCATAAACGGGAATTCGAAACCCTACCTACCCATCACCGGCAAGACAGATTCGACGAGATTAGCGTTTATTCCGCGTGTCCACCGATGGGGGCGGGCCTCATCGTTTGTTTTGTGGTATTTATAAACTTCCTTGGTTTAAAGGTTTCTCCAATGAATTAAGTACGAAAACCTGGTCCACATGTTTAGGATAGGCATTTTAAACTTTCGAACCTCGGACCCTTTGAAGAACCAACACACAATGCACCCCAATACATAGTATTATAAACATTGTATAGATGCACCATTTCCAGGCACGTATCCGGGGTGGGGGGTTCAAGGGGCTGAAGGACTGCCCTTCCCCAGAAATCTAAACAAAAATTAAAAGATAAAAAGATAAAAAATTATAAAATGATTGTGTGATAATATCTTGTCTTATAGTAATAAATCCCTAATTAAAAAATACAGTAGTAATTAATTTAAGTTTAACTTTCTTAACCGAACTAAAACTTAAACATCGTGAATAACAAAATGTAATAGGCCTATACTCAGGAATTCCTCCACACACGGGGATAAAAATTTGTCAAAATTTCGTAAAAAAATATATTACAGTTGAAACATGCTTGCATTCACAAATGATTAATATACTTTTTATAACTTTTGATAACCAATTAATTTTTATAAAAATGTATGTTAAATTAGTATATTTTCTATTGAAAGTCATAAAAAGTACATCAATTATTACTGAATGCAAGAATGGGTCTACTTCACTATAATTTTCTATGAAATTTTTATATTTTTCTCTCTTCGTGCAAGTCGTTGGAAAACTCTGGATATGGGCCTGGCCATTTTGTTAAACGTCGTTTGTAAATTGGTCATTATTTAGGAAAATCTAGCAAGTGAGGTCGGCGTACATTATTCTTATTTTTTTAACCACATTAGTTAGCTTTATAAAAATAGTTAGATTTTCTCACCAATGTGCAATGTTTGACATCACACAAGTGTGTTAACACTTGTTATCTCTTAATAAAGAGAACACATTCCCGAGAGGGCACGGCTTACGAACACGCGAAACGCCAATTGAAAGTGAGACTTCAACTCAAGAATTAAATTAACTTGTAATATTCCCACTCTTGCTAAAAATAAAGAATATAAAAATCTAGAACAGTATTAAAGTTTTATAAAATCATAAGTTTATGTTTGTAATAAACAATAAGGATTTTAAAATTGACTTTTCTTTCTTTTAAGATGGTGACAATAGTGAATTTTCTGAAATGGGGCCCCACTCGGTATTTTCAATTTCCAACGTGGCCCGAACGAGGGCCTTAGTAAAAACAATGTCGAACGTTAACTCCTCCAAGAAAAAGATAGATTCTCAGAGGACGTTTTAATTATCTCACCGCTATACTTGCTACCGGTTCACATTATTTACTACGCTAATTGGGTAAGGGATGAGTAAGGGTTTATTTTATAGGAAGTGTACCAGTAATTACCTGTAGGAACAGTGGGAAATCATTTAGGATTTTCATTTTTAATTTATTTAAGGAATTTAACGTGTACTTTCTGAACCGACTGATGATATCAGCACACGACTTTCAAACTAACTTAAATTCTAAAACAGACACAACACCCAGCATCCCCCGACTGTTAGTTACTTCATCATCGTGAAAGGGGAAGTCCACGTTTCACCAATGATCCGTTTTTCGGCCATGCCAGGAATCGAACCCGGAACGCTTAGCTTAATAGACAGGCACGCTACCGACTGTTCTAAGGTGTCGGACAAATCATTTAAGAAAACCACCCTGAGTACACCATGCCGGGATTCAAACCACCGACAAAAAAGCTTAACATTTTAGACAACTTGCCCAGTGATGTGCGGGATCTCAAGAGAGAATTGTTTCGTAGATTTTTTTTATTTAGCACCGCGTCTTACTACCCGTTCGTGTTATACGCTTAAGTACTAATTACGCTGATGGATTAGAAATTGGGAAGGTTGAATTTAGAGGAAGTGAACCCGCATTTGCGTGGAGGGAGAGTGGATAACTATTTAGGCAAAACCACCCTCAGTTCACCCGACCGAGATTCGAACCTCGATCTCCCCGTCCTCGGCAGTCGAGCTCAACATGACTAGCGCGTTAGCCTACTACGCCACCGAGGCGGGTGTTTCTTAAAAAAATACGAAAAAGAAAACTTGAACAATGTTGGAAGACAAACAAAGATATATCGGTTTTAAAAGAGTGAGGGAGCATAAACAAGCCTACAAGAGAATTCGCGAAAATCTATGAGCAGATCAAACAATGCGTCTATTTCTCGGAAAAAACAACAGGCAGTTAGCATGGGGGGAGGGGGCATGAAGGTGTTGTGCTAAGGGGAGGTCAGCATTGTTGTAGTGAAGCAACTTGGCGTCTCTCCGATTTGAAATAAGACGACATTCATTCTGTGGCGCGCGCGCCATGGACACGTGATCGCCAACCTTCCCATTCCCCCACTCGCGGTAACAGACCGACCGCCCTCCTGAGCTCAAGACCAATCAGATACTTGCGTGGTTGCCGGAGGGGAACAGATATGTGAGGGAGGGGAGAACCAGAGTTTATAAAAAAGCCTGGGAGGGTCCCGGAGGCGGTAAATTTGTCATTAGTGTGTAGTGTGTAATTATTGGAGAAAGGCTGGCGACTTGGAAGTTATATAGTGAGTACATACAAAATTATTTGTAAAACTTTTGTATTTGTTTTAATTTGTCGGTTTTCTTTATCCTACACAGCAAGCAAACAATAGTGTAGATAACAAATTGAAATGTTTCAAAACCTTGGCGGATGATTGTCAACAACTTTGATAGCGGTATTGACTAGCATTACTACACACATTTCCTGCCAATAGCGTGTTGATAAAACAGAGTTATTTTAGTGACTTGGTCATTTACCATTACATTTTATTGAGTCTTTTGGTTTTACAAAAACAGATTATGTATTTTTTAGATTTACAAAATTAATTTTGGATAAAACCAAAATTTATTGAGTGAAGAGCTTCACGTTATTTATTTTTCTATCTTTAATAGTCAAACTTGTAATATTTCGCTGGCGACTTTAACGCAAGTCTAGTAGCGCAAATTAAATACGAGCGTGTGAAGGTTACGCGGATTTTAACGACACACCTAATTTTGATTGGTTTATTTATTTAAAAGAATATTAATTTGCACACTAAACCCCTTAATAAAATATTTACCCTGTTAAATATTAATTGTATAACATTTGTTTGGATACATTAATCTTTTTTCAAATTCTAAAATATCTCCTTTGTGATTTCTTGATTTCAAAACTCAACTAGTAGAGAATACTTTTAGAATATTGGTTAAAAAGTGATTAAAATAGTTTTTTTTAAAACGTTCTAACGGACTAAAATAAATTTTAAATTGTTGACTTATAATTTTAGGTGCCGTTGAGGGCCTATATACCTCGACAAGTCTTTGTACCTGTTAAAAAGTCACGTATTTAATCGGGAGTCAAGGTTGGGCGCGTTCGCTAAAATAAGGTATTTATGTAGCTGTAAATTCGCAACAAAAATTACAAATCACAAAACACCACAATATGAATAACCAAGTTGAATTAATCACCTATGCACACTAATATAGTTAATTAGTTTTAACTAATGAGATAAGGAGTAGAAAAGTATAATTGAGAGGAATTGTATGTGCGTTTGGAGAGAAAGATAGCGAAATCATTCAATAAAACAAGCATTATCGTTAATTGTCCCTCTTTATGAAGAATTCCTCCTAGGTATATTTCACTATCTCTTGATGTTCTTCAATAGGGGCGTATAGAGCTTGAAAGATAGATAAACGCTTACATCAAACTCCAAATAGCGTCGACCAGGGGGTTCTTAACTCTTTTTTTTTTTTTTGCCCATGAACCCCTTTTTCCTTCTCATAATGTTTTTAAATGCATAAACACAATTTATGGGATTACAAAGCAAACCAATTAGGCTAGTGAATTAAAGTTATCAAAATATTTTTAAAAGCATTTGTGATTAATATATGTGCTTCTTTATTAGTGAATTAATTTAACAAATTTATTTAAAAAAATAACCCGCCTCGGTGGCGAAGTTGGCTAACGCGCTAGTCGTGTTGAGCTCGACCGACCGCCGAAGACGGGAAGATCGAGGTTCGAATCTCGGTCGGGTGAACTGGGGGGGGGGGATTTTCCACTCTCCTTCCACGCAAATGCGGGTTCACTTTCTCTAAATTCAACCCTCCCAATTTCTAATCCATTAGCGTAATTGGTACATAGGCGTATAACCCGAACGGATAGTAAGACGCGGTGCTAAATATTATTATTATTTTAAAAATAGGCAATGTTAAAGTTAAATTTTCAAAGAAATCTGTGTGATAACTGTTTACAAGCTCACGGACCACTTTAGAATGAAAAAGATAGACTTTAGAGGAATCTATGGGTTTTTTTAAAAATCAAAGGACGGTTCACTTTTGATAACACCCCCGCACATTTAATAAGGTTCAGCTCCCGGTGAAACAGATCAAATGACCTTGACAATACGACCTCTTGTGTCAGCTGTGGGGGGAGCAAGTTCAATCAAACCACTCTGATACAAAGTCTGAACAGAAAGGGGTGGACGAACGTGTTTGGTTAGTGAGGTGTTCGGTGATAAGTTGGTAGGGGTGCGCAAACCATGGCCCTCGAGCTCAACTTACACGTGGGGGGTAAAGGAACAAAATACATTATGATTTGTTTGATAGTCTTCTCTCTATACGACAGTCCATAAAACTACTTTCATATATTCATGTCAACTCCACTAATTTCATATATTCATGTAAACTCCACGACAGTTCTAAAAGTTACAAACTAAATGTTTACAAATAGCAATACACTATGTTTACAGTATGTCAACAGTGACTGGCATTCCAAAAATTACTTTTGAACTTCTTTCCTATTATATTTACACTGAAACCACGTGATATAATGAAAATATGCCTTTATTTTACCCAAAACTGAGGGATATATGTTTAGCACAGGATGAAACTGCAGTGTTGGTAGTACATTGACTTGATAACTTAAAGGGCCCTTCAAACGACCTGACTTACTTAATCCCTGATTTTATCAGTTGTTTTTTTTCTCTAAGACACACCCATCATGCTTCCTATATTATCCAAACACCAAAAAGTTGGGATCGTGCTAACAGCATTGTTAGGGATTAATTCCAGAAAAAGAAGACAAAAAATGGCTAGCTGAACCGATAAAATCGGTACAACCACCTGACCAAATCGTGTTTGCTTTTAGGGCCCTTTATTGTTAGTAGTGTCATCTTTTTTAAAAGTGGACCGCAAACATACTTTTATTTTCTAAATTTACCTACCTACCATGATTTCACAATTTACATGTAAAATGATTGTCAAAACTTTTTGAAAGAAAGAACCTGGAATCGTTTGTGTACAATTTACCAGGGACAACTATTAACAATTGCACCCTACTTCCTTTTCTGGAGGGTGACTAACCCCATGTGTCTCAAACCACTCTGCAATCCCTTCTCAGGTGATTGACATAGTTATGAAAACTAATGTTAGTTTTAAGGATTTGTAAAACTACACAATTTTGACAGTAATTACATAATTTTACATTTACTTTCAAAGATGGTGGTGACTCATTTTGTTTATAAAGTATTTATCATACAAATTTAGGTTTGATTTAAAACTCAATAGGCCTGTACAAATTATAGGCTCAACTTATTTGTTTCAAACTATACATTTGATATTTAATTGAGAAATTAAATATAATTGAGAGTAAAAAGAACAATTTGAAGTTGAATGTTTATATTAATATGCAAGATATCTTGGTAATAAACCGTTTAAAAAACATCGGCTTGGTCAGTGGAGATAATATTAACAGTATAATGTATGAAATAAAGTGCATTGAGCAAAAACAGTTTCTAGTTAACAAAATGATAGAATAGTAGGAAAATAAATTATAAAGCACCAATTAAAGTAAAAAACTCACATATCTACCCACACTTAACATATTGAATATAGGTATTTGAAGTGTGTGTAAATGTGTGTGAAGAGTTTTTACTTGTATTTGATCTTTATTATTTTTCTACTATTATATGCATTTATCAGCCTAAATTGTATTGCAATTACTTGTGCCAAACTAGGCAGTAAAACTATTTTAATACAAATGATAATACTTATAAAATGAGGTGATTTAATATTATTTAACAAATGAGTGATAACTAACACAAATTTGTATAAAAGTGATTTTTATACATAAGGTTACAGAACCAGTAGTGACATTTTTAACATTACCGTACATTGAAGTTTGGTATATTTATTAGAAATAATAAATACTGACTAAAACATTTATACTTGCATATTTGAAAAGAGAAATAAATAACCCTTACATGTGAAATTCTAGATTTTGATTTTTGACATAACATTTGAATATCAAAACATCAGTCTGTTGTTACTTATCGGTGACATCACTATTTAATTCTGTTAGTTGACATACCATTGTCATCAGTACCTAATTTACTAGGGTCATTCCATGTCAAATAAACAAACAAAAAAAGTTTTAAATTCATTCTCAGCAATCTTGAGGTTGCATATAATTTGTTTTAATTATCATGAAGTTAGCAACTTTTATTCACTTTCAAATAGCCCTAATGTCATTCATAGTCGTTTTATTTAAACTTTCAAATATTTTAATAATGGATTATTTTATCATCACTGCTACTGTTGTATTAAACCTTATTTAGATTTATGAAAAACTAATACACAAGCATTGAATAGGAGCAACTATTAAAATTAATTTGAACATAATAAAACCTGTTTCTAATTTGAACATAATAAAACCTGTTTCTAATTTGAACATAATAAAACCTGTTTCNGCATTGAATAGGAGCAACTATTAAAATTAATTTGAACATAATAAAACCTGTTTCTAATTTGAACATAATAAAACCTGTTTCTAATTTGAACATAATAAAACCTGTTTCGGTGCCGAGTAGTCTAACACTATAGTCTCGCAGTAAACTAGACTGCCAACGACTGGGAGATCAAGGTTCAAATCTCGGTCGGGTGTACTGAGGGTGTTTTTTTCCTAAATGTTTTCAACTCTCCCTCCACGCAAATGTGGATACACTTCCTATAATTATAACCATTAATGTAATTAGTACATACACATACAACCCTAACCTGTAATAAGGCGTGGTGCTAAAAAAAATATTAAAAGTATAGAGAACATGTAGGGCTACAAATGTAAAAATGTGTTTCTTTTATTTATGTGCTTTTTAATAAAAATCCAAGATAAAAGTGTAAAATATTGATTTAATGAAAATTGTTATAATACATTATAGTCATGGCTGAAGAAAATTCAGCTATAGTTTGAAAAGATTACAATCACTTCACAGCTAAAAAAAATAGAGCATTTACACCTTTCTGTAAAACCGAAGAAAATACGTATACTGGACATGCGAATCTCGTATTGGTGCATAGTTTCCCATCCTTTATGATAATAGTGGCACTACTGCTCCATATTTGCCTATAATTTCCTGTATATAAACAAACTAGATGGTGATTGGTACACCTGATCTTCTCAAGGGGAATCTATAAAATATTCTTTTTTAATAATAATACTTAGTAATGCGTCTTACTACCCATTTGGATGATACGCCTAAGTACTAATTATGCTAATGGGTTAGGAATTGAGAAGGTTAAATATAGAGGAAGTGAACCCACATTTGTGTGGAGGGAGAGTGAAAAATATCACCCCCAGTTCACCCAACTGAGATTTGAACCTCGATCTCTCCATCCTCGGCAGTTTAGCTCAACACAAAACTGGCACTTTAGCTAACTTCGCCACCAAGGCGGGTTATTCACCTATAAAATTAACAGTCTTACATTGTTTTTTAATAGTAATCCTTTATTGGTTTAGTTGTGTGATGAAATGTGAAAATCAGGCTTAAAACTTTGTCAATATAGTCATTAATCTTGAAATGTGTTTAAAGCAGGTTTATCCCCTTACACAATTCTATTGGTACCTGTACAAAAGGCTGCCAAGCCAACTATGGTGATTCCTAACCAATAACTGTAGAACAAACAAGAGGATGAAAATCCTATATTTTTAATCGATATATATATATACAATTTTAATCCTATGTGTGTGTATGTGTGCATGTATGTGTGCATGTGTGTATATATATATATATATATATATATATATATAAAAAAAATTTATTTGAACTTTCAAAATAAAGATTGCAAAGCCTAGCTAGATTTTTAGGTAAACAACCTATTTTGGGGGCCCTCATTCGGTAAGGTACTTGTGCACCTTTTTGGGGTAAGAACAGATTGCCTACCAAATTTCATCTTCCTAGACCTTATTGTTTTCAAGATATTTTTGGCTGGACAGAGGATCCCCACCGACAATTATTATAGGTGGTGATAGTTAGCTTATTGTAGTTTGTTTTGTTTATTAAATTTAAAATAGGTATATTTTCACCCTCACTAATAAATACATAAATAAAAGGTGAAAATTCAAATACAAAAATTAACATTTTTCTTGATGCCCCGAGAGTAAAACATTTTGGAAAATAGCTCTTCATGCTTAAAAGGTTGCCGACCTCTGGTTTAAATCATAACCTTTCAACGGTCCCAATAACTGATAAAGCAACAATTTCTAATTTTTTTTTATATTTCAACTTACTGAATAATAATAATAATTATGATAATAAATATTATTATTATTATTGCTTGCATTGAAGTCTGATAAAGTTTTTTTTTTCTAGCAAGTCTCCTAAACTACCATAAACACAATTTCAGACATTTATGAGACAAGGATTTTTTTTAATATGTTGATGAAGCAACATATTAACGACTACCTTTAGTAGGGATCCAAAAAAAATTTTGCTCCCTTTGCATCAAAAACTGCTTGCGCAGAGACATTTTTACAATGAACAACAAAAAATTAGTTTGAATTTACTATCTAAGAAAACAAAAATGAGATAATTTGAAAGCACTCTAGTAAGCGTCTAACCATACCAAACAAAATTGTTCTGTTAGTAGTTTTTCCTATTAGTTTTGGCAATTTTAACCTCCCCAATCCGCCATCATTTCTCTAATTCCCGCTTAAACAACTATAATTTTAAGACTAATTTGGTTTCATAAAGATGTTCTTCTACCTGTCAGCTAAATTTAAATTGTCTACCACAGCTAAAAGTTTTTTTTTTAAACTTAACCCCTTCTACCCAATTTCCTGGAGTCCCATTTTAAAATGTTCAGACTCTCATTTTCTCATTCTCAAAACTCATTTTCAGCTGCCTGCTAAATTTCAAGTATATACCACACTGGGATGTAGTTCTGCACATTTTGAGCCTCCCTTCCCCCATTTAATATATAAAGTGACTACATTTTTCCGGCAATAAACTTCCGTCATCATTTCTTAACTGATTTGAACTAAACCAGTTATAGATGATTTATAATTAGGTCAAACAATGTGTGACTTCTTTATTTTGAGAAAGAAAAAATGGCAAAATAAAATATCAAAATTTTGGTCCGGTTATTAATTTCCATTTCTTATCTGATTTTGACCAAACCCATTTTAAACTATTTTTAATAGTCAAGCAGTGCTTGAAAGCTTTATTTTGTCAATTAAGAGTGAGTTGGAGAAATAGGCTGGGACTAACAAATTTCTAAAACTAATATAAATAAAATGTATCTGTAAAATTATGAATTTTATTTTGCACTTTTGTTAAATCATCACCTCATTTCATTAAGTATTATGATTTGTATTAATAATTTTACTACACAGTGTTGAGCACGTAGTTGCTATCTAATAGGCTGCTAAACCAATATTTCTTATATACTTTTTAAGTTGACTCGCTAAAAAACATGTGTGGCTCTGTAATCTAATTTTAATGTGACTCACGGAAAAGCCTATGTGTCTTCCTATTTTAATTTTGATGTGAATTGATGCAACAGCACTTGGAACTTTCTAATGTAATATAATGTATAAAGTAATGAGCTGAATTTCAAGACAGAAAAGTGATAGCTGTTGGTGCACTGGTATGACTTCTACCTCGGTCTGAGGGTTTTGGCATCACTACCTCACCGGGTAGAATTCATCCCAGCGCGCTGAAAGTTATAACGGTCATCACCTAACCACTTCAGAGAATCTGCCAGCAGGATGGGTTGTGTTTGCAATGGATGCAGGTCTAGTGTGCGTGTGTTCAAACAGTCGTGACTAGACCTTCACTCATTTGCAAAAGAACTGCTCTAAAATAAGGACTGGCAACCAAGATGGGATGATTACTGGGACTAATTTTTGTTTTTACAATTGTTTTCCCCTGTTCTCTTGTCACTAATAATATGTGCTTATTCTTTTAGTTTATGTTTTTGTCACTGCTAACCACCCAATGGTAGAGTAACTTTACAGGGTGGCCACTCATAACTAGAATATAATTTCTAGCATAATTTACTATTTTTCCTGGCAAAAAAAAATCTTGCAACAAATAATTCAGAATAAAAATATTTTGTATAAGGTGTTTTGAACACTCGATAAAATTTTAGTTCAAACACAGTCTGGGTACAGACAGCCTTCGAATTTAGATCCTTATTTATCATACTGTACTTTAAGGTTTGGATCAGAAGATATTTGAATTAAGGTTTTGGGTGACTTTTTTTACTAAAAATGATCCACAGAAACTATAAATAAGCTACAATTCCTGTTTGAATTGAAGTTAAATAGCCCTATTATTCAAGATTTTAACTATTAAAAAATAAAACCCAAATTGATTTAAGCTACAATTAAACACGCATTTTGAGTTGTGAGACACAAATTTTTCCCTATTTTACAGTTCAGAAACTAATTATGAGGTTGGTAGCAAAAAATAATATATTGGTTAGGTTCGATATTTTGATTGAAAATAAGGAAGTGTTTTGTCTCTCAGCATGTTGAGTTACAGTTTGTGCATATTTTGAGTAGGTGGGTATGTTTAACCAAGGATCAATGAGATGGGTGGGATACACGAAGAGAGGACCAAGAGATGGCAGCAGAGAGACAAGCAAGACCACTCCTGCACCCCGGACTGTTCTGGGTACCTTGCTATGCTGATTGGCTGGTATGAGTGGTTGTGGATCTCATAAAGCTATAACAGCATAGTGAGGTGCCTGCAGGACCTGATCATCACAGGGAGAAAACAATGATCCTCTAAGGAAGTGTGGGTCCCAGGTACTATTGGTGTGGTGTGTCTTACCAAGTCTTCATATCACAGTAGTAGTTACCTGTAGCCCATACTTCTACGTACACAACACGACACTCGCCGTCAACAATTTGAAAGAAAATACCTACAGAACATCGATATTTAAATAAATGCTAATAATTAAAAGAGGAGGAATATTTTCTAATATATTATGATCTGAATATATTTAAAAATTGCGGTGTTATACTTTCAACATGATTGATAAGCCTTTTCATTTACTAACATAGATGTGTACCATAGTTTTTTAATTCTATGAACTCTTAAATGAAGCATGCTAGTGATTTAATATAAACATAATCTACTAAACAACTAAGAAAAATTAATATTAGTAAAAGAAAACTATTTTCTCTTGAAATAATGTAGTTTATTAAAACAGAAAATAGAATATTAAATTTGTTATATAGTTTAAATAATAATATTGGCTTACTTTCTGGAATTTGGCAAATCATGTTTTTGAAGATTGTGTCTTTATGTTTATTCCTTTGCAATTTTAACGTTCATTATAAAATTTTAGATAGTTTATATAGCTTGACAACTTTAAAAAAAAACTTGTTCTATGGTGACTGTAAGCTTACCCCTCTTCCAAGAAGTTGACTGGCACAGTGAGCAGAAAGGACAGATTACAGTCTGAAAGAAATACTCCAGTTCTAGCATTTCACCAGTGGAAGAATCTGACCTTTCTTCATTAACAATAACAATTTTTCTCTTCATTAACAATTATGAATCTTTCAATCACTTCATCTATTAACTCATCTTTTTGCCAATAATCATCTTTAATTTTGTGAACATGGTCACAGCACTTTTTCCATTCTTCTTTAGTGTATTCTTGAAACAATTTTTCACACTTTTTTTTTGTCCTCAAGAAAATTACTTGAGATCTTGTCCTTTTAAAAAGCCCCAAACCCTTTCGATCGGATCAAGATCAGCGTGATAATTTGGCAGATGCAAAATATCATGACCTTTATCTTATATTTTCTCATCAATTTTGTATTTCCTCTCACAAGGGAGTTCAATCAATTCTGGTTTCTACACTTCTCCAGCCACATTTTAACATCATATTTTAAAGATGCACTTGTCGGTTTCTTGTGCACACAATAATTAGCATTGTCCATTATTGAGACACTTCTGGGGGGATCATTAGGTAACAATTTCTCATAGGTTCACTTAACTGAAATTAGTGTAGTTAATGTCATCGTGTTAGTCTTTTGTTTTGATTTGAAAATGAGAATGGAATTAGAAACCCCCTTTTCCCTTTCAATAAGCGTCAAGTAACGCCTGGTTCAAATTCAGATTTCCGGCATGTTTTGATTGTGTTTTGTAAATACTCTGTTGCAATCTATAATATTATCACTTTTAAGAGCCGTTTGCAATTTCTTAAGTGTCGGCTTAGTATTTCTTACGACATAAAATTAGTGGTCTTTCCTATGAATTGATGCTTTTGTGAAATCATCTATAAATATTGTTTTACTACGCTCCTTACGCTTTGCTTTCAGAGTAGAAAAAGCAAGGTGTCCTTTAGAAACAAGAGAACATTTTACCTTTTCTCAAAATAGCTTTTACTCTACTTAAAGATTTGTACATTTAACTACATTGTATTTTGGGCTAAACCATTTTTTTAAAATGGTTTTCCAAGTGATCAGCTATGTTTATGTACAATTTCTATAGCCTCTCTTCTCAAAGGACGTCCAGAAACACTTTTGGAAGATGATGCTGTCATTATATTATATAGGTTCTTGTTAGGTCTGCTATATGACCTACATTATCTGTACGCAGGAATTATAATTATAAAATACCATGTACTCACAAGTTATTTAAAGTTTCAACAAAATCACATTTAGAATACACAATTTGTAAGTGATTTTTGTCTAGCTAGTGTAACCCGTGCTTTCAGACAGCCGATGTGAAGCATGCGAGCACTGTCTCACCCGGTGCAGTAGAATGTGGGTTTGCGCAGGTTGTTTTCTATCTGGGGCCGCTATGGTGAATTATGTTCCCTAAACCTTAAATCAATGTTGAATTTTATTCATGAATGATCTATTGTTGGTAGATTTAGTTTATATCATGTGTATCACCCCAGTGTGGTTTTGAATCCACTTTAAACTCAGGGCTATGGAGTCTATGCAAAGCCTTTGATTCATACTACTCTATTTTTCTACCAAAGTATATTAATTAGTAATAGCTAATTTAATACAGTAAAAATACTCTTGATACAGATGGCTTCATGGGAAGCTTCTTTGGCATTATGAATTTATGTTTGGATACATTTATTAATCATAACTATAAATATTTTCCTAAATAATAAAAATATACATTGTTCTAATTTCGGTTTTTATTTTGAAACTGGAGTATATGAGTCTACATAATTTTAAGTTTATTAAAGTCTTATTTTGGGTTGGCATCTGTACCTTTTACGACTAAAACTCTGATCCAGACTCCCCAAAATTGCCTCTGACTCTACAGCTCTGCACTTAACTTTTTCATTAATTTCACTTTTACATACCTTTTTATTTTCAGATACAATGCTAACCTTCATCTCAAGTTTATTTCTTTATGTGCGGGAAAAATATTTGATAATTTTTTGGCAAACTTTAGTAGCATCTACTATATTAATATCTTGAAGGGTTTATTTTCACACGTGTTGCTAATAATCAAGGCCTAAAAATGATATAAAATACAGTTCAACACATGCCCAAGTATTCATTAAAATGAATCGAATGCCTACAAATGCGATCGTGTATTACTGCTCTACCAGCGAGCCCTTCCCCTCCAGTGACATGCATCCCCTACTCCAGACAAGACACCTCTATCTCCAAGCTTCTACTCACAGGGGAACACTCAAATAGTGCCCCATCTAGAGTTGTGCAGAGCTGTTCTGAGAATCCCATCCCTTCCCTCTCCTTCCTCTGAGAATCCCATCCCTTCCCTCTCCTTCCTCTGAGAATCCCATCCCTTCCCTCTCCTTCCTCTTGTCCGCCTTGACTGGGGAACATTTCAATACTTGCCCTGATTGGGAAGATAGTTGCTTCGTTTGAAGGTTTTCGCTCAGCATTTTTAAATGTCATGATTATTTTAAGAAAAACTAGAAAAAGGTTTATTTTAATTTTAATATATCCCATGTTTATATAGCTTAAATATTATTATAGCTTATTGTTTATATGAATAACTTAGTGTTTAAGTGGGAGGGCACGTGCCCTTGTGCCCTTTAGGACGAGCCGCCACTGACAGACATAAAAATAGCACTTCAATAGTAATAGACTTATCACAAAACGACTCTACTTATAATAATGCCTGACGTCTAGGTGGTTGATAAAGTATATCAATATTTTTTTTATATGAAACCATAACTAAAATCTTTAATAAATATAAAATAGGCCCAAATAATTTAAATGCATATTATTGTATAGATGTATACATTTTATATATAAATTCACACATACACGTAGAAAAAATTTTATTTTATTAAGAATGTATTAGAACATTACTATTTTTTTTTTCTATTATGAGAACCTTCTTAAAACGAATAAATTTGTAATGACTGTACATTGGTCAAGCAACATAAAACCTAAGGAGGGAGGTAAGTGAAGGCAGGAAGAGCTTAGGCTACTAAATGAGCACATGTTTCACATCCCTCTTGAGCTCGAATAATAAGGTTCAACCAAAGTGTTTCCATCTAAAGTACTCTGCTCAAGTATTAGATTCTTAATACTCTGCCCATCACTATCCACAGTCAACAGTGTCAAGGCCAAGTGATTGTGGTGGGAGGGGAGAGGATATGTCAAGAGAGAGAGGACACAGTTGCCAGTTTAACAACCTGTAGCATGCTTCGAGTCACGATTCTACCTATATTGCTGTCTACCTACATTGGGGATTATGATTCCAGTTATGAGCACACTTTCTGAAAGTAAATGTGTTCTCAACTTGTGAGTTAATCACTATTTATTAATTTATCCTTTTGGTTATGAATCTATATCTAGCCTGATGGGAAGTCTTAAAGGTGTGAATAACATTTTTCTTGATAAGCTCTGTTGTCCTTCCCCCCCCCCCCGAGGAGCATTACCTCAGTATGATGGTATTAGTAAACACACCACTGGGTCTAATGCTCCGCGGGGAACCAGCCCAGTCCCACTCTGGACTTAGCACATGGTAAGTTACACTGAGCTTCTCACAAGCACGGAAAGCATTTTTCAGAATTATTTGAGCAAAGAGTGAAATATTTAGCAGATAGGGTTTTTAAGAGGTGATAAATGATAATACAAAAATACCAATTTTACTGATTAGGGTTGTTTAAATAGAGGTATATTGTGCTTAGGCTTGGAGTACTATTTAGGATTGTCCAAAGAGCGGTATATTTTGTGATGGCCGAAAAGGTTTTAACCCATCTCAAGAAGATCTTACTTAATACATTAATTCACATTCTCTAAATATCCATTCCATTAACGACCAGTACTCTTTCTTGTCTCTATACTAACCGTAATCTCAGCTTATGTAAAGGACATTCTGTTCACATGTACGAAACTTTCGACTCACAATAACCAGGTAGCGTGATCAGCCGAGAGAACCGCCCATTCAATTCAGGACTGATACTCCTAGTTTGGCGACTCCATGAGCAGAAAGAATGCTCATCGCCTGGTCGCATGATATACCCTCAACCCCCTTACTACTTTCTGCTGTTTAAACCTAGAGATAGAGGCATAATGGGATTTTCTCCTTATACAAGAGGGACAGACACCTATGTATGAGATGCTATAATATTATTTCCCCTTGACCCACCATTGTGTCCTATATATATTTTGAAACTAAGGCTGTTGAAGAGTACACTTACTATCCCACCATCAACTTACGAGAACCTGCTGAGAAAACAGAACTTTCGTAACCTGCGTCACTACTGTTATGTTGGAGACTATCGATGGTCATGCCAACAAGGTCGAGAGATTTTAACAGTTTGATTAGTAACAGACTTGGGTGTACTTAGATATTGGGCCTCTTTTTTTTTTAATATGTTAATGTTGGTCAGACATTCTATTTAAATACTGGCACTTAAAAATATAGTTTATCTAACTTATTGATTTAGCCTAGAAAATCATTTATGCTTTGCTTGCTCACATAATAATGGAGTAATTTATTATGTTTTACATGTACACTTTCAACATATTTATAAGTACACTTTGCTTAGTTGCTGAGAGTTCCCAGTTTTCTAAATTGTACTAAGCAGAGCTTCTAGCTGCAATAGCTCTGGTGCCCTATGGGTTTATTTGTCGTGGCTTTTAGGATAGTGTCAACTCTATATGATTTCCGAGAGAATGTCTGCATGTTCCACTTTATGCCTAGATTGTTAGCAGGGCCTTCATGTCTATGGACATGCACTTTGCAGTGTTTAGACTTTTGTGTTTCTTAATAAGTGCTATATTCTCTTTGCATTAATTAGATCTCCTATGCTCCATGCGCATCATTAGCATTTAATACCTGTTCCATATAGTCCTTTTTAGGATTAATTCATTGCTTCAGTCCCAGTCTAGTAGTTTGCTTGGAACAATGTAGTGGGGTTCAAGTTCTTTCATCACAACTATATTGTTAAAGATAATGATTGTTTATTTTGTTGCTTCAAGTGTTTGTTCTTTTGGATGCTTTCTGCTTAATTAGTATTTTACCAATTAATTTAGAGAAAATTTCTGGTTAGAAAATATTATATTTACGTTGTTAAACCATTTTTAAATAAAAAATGTACGGCTGGGAACATTGTGACTGTATGAGGTTTATTTAAGGACAACCCAGGAACACTATGCGGCGGCCCCTTTTAAGTTGGGGTAACGAAGTCGAGTCTCTTCACTCATGCTAGGTTTGGTGTACTATTTAGAATTGTCAGCTTGTAAATACTATTTATATTTAAGTTGTCCAAAAAGCAATATATCAGGCCAGCTTGTACGTTACCAGGGCTGTGGAGTCTGTAAACATGCACTACCTTCGGCTTCAAAATTAAATCTTTTAATATTATAGCATTATGATCAAATATTATTTTTAATTTTATATATTTTTTTAATTTGTTAGGATCAATAGTTGTAATTTTGATAAACAAATTTATTTAAATTTAAATTAAATGCCAAAAAATCTGTAATGTAAAATAATCAATAAACTTTAGCCATTTATGAAGGAGCCTTGAGAACCACATAGTTTAAATTCGCCGGTTGCCATTTTGAAGCTATTTTCTTGTTAGACCTTTTGTGGAAGTGCTGTGAATAATATTTTTTTAAAGTGGAATAAAACGATAAATAAGCTTTATGGCGGACCTCAAATAAATATATAAATAATATTGGCCAAAATTACTGTGGTTAACTATCACATTCATATTATTACCATCTCTCTTCATTACAGTGATCCAAAGTGATAAATGTCAGATGTTGGCGTAGGGATATATTAGGGACTATTTCTAGTAACTTTGAGCTGTCATCCAAGTAAACTTAGGTCATGAATGAATTATATGTACTATATTTAAGTTTGTACAATGAACAGAAGTGACTGGAAGGTCCAAAAGTTGCCAAGATAGATAGATATCTGTAAACATTTCATAAAGGGCATTCCAAATTTCTTAGTTCCAATAATAGATTATTGGAACAGAAATATATTCATTCAGAAATGGAAATGTTGAAGTGTTAAAAAGAAATATATTTTGCTTTGCTCTAATATACGAGTGAGTTTATGGGAGGCCAAAAATGTGTTCAATATTTGTTGGTGGTTATTGATTTAAAACTTTAGTTCTTTACATTGGCTAGTATTTTAGTTGACCTTTCAAACATAAAAGGCAACTAACTAAAATTCATTCACGATAGGTCTTTACCTGGATGACAGTTCAAAAATCATATGTTTAGGTTTTAGGTTACCAACACTTGTAAAAGAACACTGTTTTGTTATGAATGTTAAGTTTTTNTGTGTGTTTTTTTGATAATGAGTTCCCAGGAGAAAAAAAGAAGAGAAGTTACAGATCACCAAGTCATTCAAAAATTTCAATTTCAAAATTCTTTGAGGCATAATATTGGCCTAAATTACTGTGGTTAACTATCACATTACTCTACATAACCATATGTTTTCATAACAGCTGTCCCAAGTGACAGTGGCAGATATCAGCTGTTGGCGTAGTGATATTTTAGGGACTATTTTCTAGTTACTTTTTGAGCTGTCATCCAAGTAAACTTAGGTCGTGAATGGCGTATATGTGAGATTGCAACATCAAGTGTGGCTACAGTTGTGTTGTTCTCGATAGGTTAATGACTACAGTGTTGTATTGACACTGATTCACTAACCACATTCTATTATGGCTTGTATTCTTATCAACATTGTACAAGAGAATGTAACTGAAGACTGATCACATAAGATAAGAGACTTTGGCTTGAGATGCATCCCTTTTGAGTGATGTATTATCTACAACCATCACCAGGGAGGATTCATCTTTAGCCCCAGGTCTTGTACACAGCATTACATACATTAAAAAAAACAACATGTTTTTAAATTCAAAATATATTGCTGTGTTTGACCCGAATACTATTAACAACTTTCTTTCCAACAGATCTACAATTGTAGCTCCTCGGCTACCGGCAAAATATATATTTTTATACACAATAAATACATTTTTTTCAGTCATTGCGTCTTGCTATACCCAATTAAAAATTCTCATCACAATACTAGTGATTAAGGATGTGCAAGAACATTTTTTTTTTAATTTGAGCCGATCTCGAGATGTGAATATAAAAAAGTATCGAGACACGATACGAGAAAACATCCTTTAAAAGTACAAAAATATAAATAATGCTGACACTTGCTTTAGAGTATCTTGTATAAAGTTGAGATATAACTCGTACACATTTTAAATCCAATTAATAAAATAGTGATAGGTAAGGTAACTGCAAGTAATAAGGCCTAGCCAAGGGAGATTTGAAATAAATTAAAAATACTGCTGATAAATAATCAATAGTTTTTATTGATTATAGGCACAAATTATAATGGCAACTTCTATCATAAACGAAAACAAAACCAAACATTTTTAAAAACAATGCAAATAGCCCTTATTATATTTTGGTAAGGTAGTAAGGCCTATGACTAAAACATATACACATTAAAATTATATGCTATATTTGGTAAATGAGATCAAAAATCAAATACTGATAGTAATTTCACAATGAAATCTTACAAAAACACGACAGTTTTGTCTTGCCTACAGTAGCTCCACGACTTATTTGGTGCTGACTGACAGCTCACAGCTGACTTCTGACACTCAACATTTAGGTATATACCTAAATTTTGACTGTCAGAAGTTACAGCTGTTAAACACATGTTTTTTGTAGATCATATGGTTCAACGTAGGGATTAATAATTTGGTCTGGTAACGTTTCAAAGCAGTCAGCTGTGAACTGTCAGTCAGCACCAAATAAGTCATGCATAGGGTTTAGCAACCATTAGGGCACTCGAAGGAATAAAGCTCTTCAGCTGATAGACAAGACGCAGTCATGATACCATTTATCACATTCGGTGCACTCTCTCATAGTGGCCATCCTATCTTCCCATCCATGACAATAATGTCCCATTTTCATCTGTGAAGTATCAGCATCCTTTCTAATGTCAGATTTTGCACATTTTCCTTTTTTATTATTCTGGTCAAAAGGTCTTTTGTGACTGGCAGTACTCTGTAATTTATGGATTTGTTTTCCGAATTGTAGGTGGTTTTTACTTTCTCCCTATCTTACAGGTAGAGAAAGTAACGTGATCGTCAAAAAAAATTGAACTCGAGATTTTGATGAATCTCGAAGTTTCATGACCCTAAAAAGTGGTATTTGCAATGCAGTCTGTCTGTAAGAGTAGTTTAATAAAGGGTGAAAAGAGAAAAAATTGATTTTCTCAAAATCGGCTAACGATCTTGATTAAAATTTGTAATTAGATGTTGATTAAGATTATAAATAAATTGTCTATTTTCACTTTCCCATGAAAATGATTTAGGGTACAGAAGCTGAAATTTCCGGATTAAAATTCGTAATTAGATGTTGATTAAGATTATAAATAAATTGTCTATTTTCACTTTCCCATGAAAATGATTTAGGGTACAGAAGCTGAAATTTCCGTATCTTCGCACCATATATCTATTTTTTCGGTAAAAAAAATAAAATTGATGGCTAGTTTAGTGACGCGTGATTTATTTCAAAAACTAGCTTTAACGATTTGGTTCGAAATTCATATATTGGGCCATAGGCATAGGCCTAATGATGGTGTTTGTGGTAAAAAATGTTTAAGAGTATTTTACTGATTGATTTTTCAATAATAATTATTATGATAAATTTATGTAAGATTGTGTCGTATCGTTTATTAATAAGTACTTACTGTATTTGGTAGTTTTCGATCCTTTCTCCAAATAATTTTTAAACATGTGTTTATTATCTTACACATTAAAACATGCCTCCAATGACAAATTAACCACTCTTCCTTTCTAAAATTTTCTTTAAAACAAAATTTAATGCCTCTATAATTATATTTATAATATCTATTATGTGTCTGGAAAAATAAAAATTTCCTCTAGAAAACACCGGGAATTTTATAATAAGAAAATAGTGGCAACACTGTATTAACAATTAAAAACTTTTTATGAAATATATTTTTATAAAACGAACATTTTGATTGAGATGTTGGCAAATATATGAATACAATTTTGTGAGCTTTAGTTGTAAAGAGATACCACTTACGTTTTAACGCAATAATTCTCCAATGCCATAGTGTAATTAAATATAAGTAAGTCTCTCAAAATGTTTGTTATTTTTCCTTAATCCTCTTAGAAGAAAAATGTTTGTACCCCAATGATCTATATCAATTTTAGACTCGACTAAAAAAGTGTTTTACATAAATATAGCGCAATTTATGCTTGGGTTTGCAAGTGTATATTATTTAGTTTCACATATATTACGAGTTTTGAGTAACTATCTCCATTTTTAAACAATAGAGCGAGAAAGTCCGCGCGGAGTTCAGTACCATTTATTTTCTTTATCTTAGTTGGTGTTGGCATGAGTCGGTGAACATTATTTATTTATTTCAGTTGGGAGAGGAGGTGATCGGAGGTACCTTATAAAAATCCCAGATACCAAGTTTTATACTGTAAAATAGATTCAGCTCTAGAGTGAGGGACATACACACAGATGCTATCGCAAAACCCACTTTTTTTGATTTCACGGGGTCATGAAATGTTGACATTCAGTTTACTGTAATAATATCAAAGTTACTTACAATTGTTTCTGACAGATTTTTATTAATCGAGCGACACGGCCTCCAAAAACCGAGACGACACTAGTGACAGTGAGTCGGGTACTGACCAATTATGGTAATTAATAATTAATTTAAAAACCACATAAAGAAAGAAAATATTATCTAGTCTAGAAATTGAGTGCACAAACAAATGCAATAAATTGACAACACAATCTTTACCTAAGCACAGTTATAATATAATTGAACGAGGTGATAAAGTATTAGAGAAACATGTTGGAAAAATACATTTGACCAAAGAGTATAAAATAATGAATTAAGAGACTTCATCATTGAAACACATTAAATATTGAGCATAATGATTTCCCAAAGAGACATAATGGTCCTCAAGCTATGTCACCAGAGTTTGCTTTAGCCGCTCCTAAATGGCCTCTGTTCATCCATCGATTTTGAGCTATATATTCGCAATGCTAATGGATCAACACTTTTAGGGCACCTCACCTGCCCCCTTCCTCCATTTTCCTTCCCGTTTACCATCACCAGATTTTTAAATTCAAAAATTTCTGACATGATTGTGTGGTGGTAATTTTTACCAATCTAGTGAATTTAAATTTTCTTCCATGCCAAAAAAGTAGATTTTCTTATTATTTTGGAAATATTTCAATGTACTTCCCCTCAAACCCCCCTATCCAGATCCCACATTCCCAATTTGAAGTTTTAAGACTTATTTGGTTACCTTATAGTTTATTTACATGCTTAACAAATTTAAACCCTAAAAAAAGTGTTTTACATTAGTCGTTGAAATTTCATAATGTTCAGACATCATTTGGCTATCCAGGAAAGTCCACTAACTTACATGCAAAGTTTCAATTTTATACCTACCCAAAAATGTATTTTTCATTATGGTTTTGGAAATTTTTGAGGGAACCTGCCCTCCCCATCTTGCACTTAATCTTGAAATTCAAGAATTCAGAACTTAATACATTTTGTGGTGGTCCTTAGGGGTCGTCCATTAACCACTTAGAGCTTTGTGGGGGTAAGAGGGAGCCCCCTCTAATTCCTACATGTAGTTAGTTACGTGGAGGGAGTGTGGGATACATAGAAGTGTTATGTAACACAGATCTAATACTCAAATTCTAATGTTGAAAAATAATATTGTTCATGTTTTCACCTTTTGATATCATACTTATAGTCCAAATATTTGTGGTGTTGAAAATGCAAGGTTAGCACTTATTATTTATTAATATTTTAAATACGCTTAGGAAACCTTGTCTGCCCGAGACTACAATGTCAAGCACATTCGAAAACACATTTTCATGCGCATGACACTGTCATGCTTATACTCACCACACATATGTAGACTTGTCCAATCTACTGAACCCCTCGTGTTTTAGTTGGATAAAGGCCGTCTGTTGCGGCCTTTATAAAATAGTTGAGTTTGAGTATAATTTGGATTCCTACTGCACATTCTTTTACATAGGCTGTGAATAATCGCTTGTGTTTTTACAGATACAAAATTAATTTCTTCAAAATAAAGAGACTTGTTCAATAGTGTTATTTATTCGTACCAGTAGCATGTTATGAAAAGTAAAGCTTCAAATATCCTTTATTATTTTAAAAAGGTAGTTGTATTTAAGCCTTACTGTCTCCCTTCTGATAAATCTGTGTGTATGTATATAAATACAACTTATACACCCATTAACGGTGGCCGCATGGTCTAAGTTGTCATTATCTCAGACTATAGACAGCCAATCTACTCTTTTGACCTGATGAAGCTGTCTGTGACTGAAAGCTTGTCCTTAACAATGTGTTAGTGTTTTTTAGTGTTCTATCTAAACAATTTCTACTCCAGTATCACCAAGGTAAGTGTTCTGGCTATCCCTCCTAATTTAAACCAATTATTTCAATATGTATAATTTATTAGAGTAGTCGGGTGAAGTCTAGCTAAAATGATAAGCTTAGATCTAGGTTTCCTCCTACCTTGTTAGTGAGGCACTGCTTGAAGTCCACAGGCATGTCCGTGACGGACACACGGTCATGGGGCCTCTTTGGGCCACTCACTGAGGATTGGACTGTTGCCAGGTCAAGAGTCACAATTTCAGAGAACACAGGGTCCTGAGAAGAGTCCTTGAAGTCTCGAAACATTTTTACTGCACGCAGATATTCCTCCACGACCAGCACCTTCTTCTCGTCTCTATCTGTAACACCACCATTGCATATCTTATGGTTTGTAAATAAACTGTGTAGACTAGACCTACCCACATTTCCTTGGCTAATAAAAACTACACAGCCATATTTATAGGGAGGTAATATTTAAATGTTACTCGAGCTATGAAGTTATGAAATCCAAAACATACTGTCCTTTTTTACTGTGAAACTTACATAAAACAGGGTTCTTACATAAATTTAAGGACTTTAAGGAATCAAAACTTATTTCTCATACTGCCTAAAGGTAAACACACCAATAAAAAATTATAAACGGTATTAAATAGATGGAAAAAAAAGACTTTTCACTATTCTTGGTTTATTGGTTAGTGCAGTCATTCTAGATTCAGTGTATATTGTAGTATGGCTGAAACAGGGATTTGAGCGCTAAGGTGGTTGGGTGATGAACTTATAGCTATCGGTGGGCATTTTAGTGCAAAACAGTAACTATAAGTACTTAAGGTGTTAATAGGCAGTCAAGTATCTTAAAAGAATTATTACAAATGAAAGTTTTAAAGCAACTTAAGTTAACACTGTTTCCCCTTACCCCTGTAGAGGTCCAATCTCATGGGTGCGACTATCTCTGAGCTGATGACGCAATAACAAATAAAATAAAAGTGGGAAGAGCAGTGGAGAGTAAAGTAAACAGGAGACAACAGCTAACGCTTGGTCAAAGAGGATGCACTAGATATTTACCGCCCCAGTGCTTTTTAAATCACGATCTTTACAGCCATTCTTCACATCTTTAAAAATAATTTTTGAAACCTCGAAATTCCAGGACTTTTCAAGGCTCACAACAATTTAAGGACTTTTCCAGGCCTTGAACAGAAACACATTAAATTCCAGGTTTTTCAAGGACTGTAAGAACCCTGATTTACAAACTCCTGCCGAATGACACTCTGCCCCTATATCTGTTTGTATGGTTTATTTTTCATTATTGTAATCAAAACTGACGAGTGCTGGTGAGAAACTTTTTGGGGTTCAAATGCAGGGTTGCCACGCACCTGGAAAACAGGGAAAATACAGGGAATTTGCTTGTGTCTGGAAAAAACCGGGAAAAGACAGGGAATTTCGCCAAAAGCTAGAATTTACTGGAATTTGTTAGTGAATTTTGGCAAGCTTAAAATAAGAGGAACAATACATACTAAAATTTCTAACAGGAGAACTAAACAGTCTGATTGGAACACGTCTCATTTATGATGATTATGCTTACCAGCACCTCATCAGCTTGAGACAAGTCTTGAGTGCAACCGAGACGACTCGCTCGGAAAATGCCGTGCCTTTTCGGCTTTTTCCTCTCACCCCACCAATACCACAAACGTTTAGTTTCCTCCACCCCCATCCTCCAACTTTGGCACGTGTTTCTGCTGCCAGTTGAATGAATTCATTCTTTGGATTTTAGTGGGTTATTTGTCTGTTTAAAAAAGATTATCCTCTGTTGAAAGAGTTAAGTATCCCAGATATTAGTGTTTATGCACCGTGATGTTTTGAAGACTACCCTACCTATCTTGCCATTTTGGCTATATTTAATTTTTTAGAAATTGCGCAAAGGTGTCAATATTGTCTGTTTAAATCTTTATGGGTTTTAACCTTTTTACTAGTCAACTCCCGATTTAGCTAAGGTGGATTTACCTGGTTACTGCCGTGGCCAGGATAAAAAAATGGAGTATACACTAAAGTGAAAAGTTTATGAAAATATTACCTCCAGCATGCTAGTTTGTCATAAAATTAGAATGGTTGTAAAAATGACCGATTGTGTTTGTGTCCACGCACAGCTGCTTTACCTCTTCCACCCCCTGTAAAATGGACTAGCCCACTTCTACCACCCTTCTCTCCAAAGTCTCACAGTTCTTTGTTGTCAGATCTTTCCAGTTCAGTGCAGTGTTAAGTATATGCGATACTTCTAAAATATCGATATTTGAGTATGAAAAAAATCAACGAGAAGTATATAAATATAAATATTTCCCAGTATCGATACTTTCATTTAGCGATAGAAAAATAAAGGCAATAATAATAAAAGATGAATAAATTTAATAAATGATCGGGAAAATAAAGGAAGTAAAAGGAGAAAAGTAGGTAAATAAAAATCTTTCAATACCGGGTAAAAAGTACTGATATTAGTAAAATATCAAAAGCTTGGTATCGATACTAAAATATCTGGTATTGAAAGGAAAGTATTGATACTGGTATCGTATCATTCCTAGTGCTAGTTTAGCGTCTCGTAAAAGTGTAAGACATTAAAACTATTTTGAACGCAAAACTTTATATCTAGGTATGACCATACCTCAGGACTATTTGTTATTTTGACCCTAGCCTTCAAATTAAAGATAGTTTACTGATAAGTGATTTTTTTTTATTCCATAT
Source organism: Timema bartmani (assembly GCA_902151455.1). Taxonomy (NCBI): domain Eukaryota; kingdom Metazoa; phylum Arthropoda; class Insecta; order Phasmatodea; family Timematidae; genus Timema; species Timema bartmani. The sequence continues at coordinate 17,048 of CABFWB010005259.1, read as the reverse complement.
TTTTCAAAAATGGCTCAAAGATTTTGGTCAAAATAAATATATATGGACTAATTGACCTCCCAAATAACACCATATATATGTTTTTCCGGTAAAAAAATCTTTGAGAGATAGTTTACTGATGAGTGATTTTTTTCAAAAACATGAAATATTTTAAAACGATCTTTAACGATTTGGTTTGAAATTGGTATATTGGGCCTTATGCCTAATAATTGTGTTCGTGGTAAAAAGTTGTTTAAGGGTATTTTACTAGTGATTGATTTTTCAATAATAGTTATTATTATAAATGTATTTATGTATTTGGTAGTTTTCAATGGGTTTGCAGATTTACCGTAGAAATTGATATAACAGGGTTTATTAGCCTTCCATTACCCCGCTAAATTGAGAGTTAACTATGTTTTTTTATATTCATTACAATATGGTAGGGATGAGGATGGCAGTTTATTAGAGGAAATGCACCTGAATGAGCGACAAAAATCCCATGTTAATTTTATTATTGTAAATTATTATTCATGTTTGTGTGGGCTACTTAGTCTATACACGACATATACAATAGTTAAGATTGGTTAAAATAATTTTTTAAATCAAGTAATACATTTTTCTACAAAAAAAAATAGATAGGCACATTTAAACTCAAAATAGTATTTTTGGTATCTCCACTTTTTTTCTTCTTTCATTCCATTTAGGGCATACAGCAAATATAACCAATTTTTCCTTCTAGAAAATTTATGTAATTCATTTCTCATCCTTTTTCCAAATAATTCTTAAACATGTGTTTATCTTGCACAATAAAAGATGCCTCCAATGACAAATTACCATATTTCATTTCTAAAATGTTATTTAAAACCAAATTTAATGCCTCTATAATTATATTTATTATCTATTAAGTGTCTGGAAAAATGAAAATTTCCTCTGGAAAACCTGGAAAATACAGGGAATTTTGTAATAAGAAAATAGTGGTAACCCTGAAATGTGAAAAATAATGTTGGGTATCTTTATAACAAATATTTGTAAAATAATTTGTTCGGCTCAGCTGTCTTGTCATGAGGAGGGAGATTGGAAAACTATTTAGGAAAAAACCACCCCCAGTTCACCCGACCGAGATTCAAACCTTGATCTCCCCGTCCTCTGCAGTCGAGTTCAACACGACTAGCGCGTTAGCTAACTACGCCACCGAGGTAGGTATCTGTGTTATTATTATATTAAGTTGAAGAAAGTGGGGCTTTTTTTTTTTATCAAGAAGACTTAATTTTGTATGTGACTTGGAAAAAACCAGCAAGATGTAAATATGTCTTTAGTAATTATTGGTCCTCCGAAACAACAAAACATAATAATTTTATTTGAAGTATTTAATTAATGCACACTTTCTGAAACAAATGTATACTCACTCAAAGTAAAGCAAGGTTCCTAATAGTATATAACTAAACTCACTGGTTTGTCTAAGGTAGATCATGCTCTTGTCATCAATGGGGAAGAACCCCACTGTAGCCCCGTATTCTGGACACATGTTGCTGATAGTGGCCCGGTCTGCGATAGACAGCGCCTCCACCCCAGGACCGAAAAACTCCACAAACTTGCCCACCACGCCGAGCTGGCGTAGATGCTGTGAAATGGAAACGGATTGAAAGCAGTTTGGCTAAAGACAGATGCAGCGGATCCCTGTGGTATGCTCAATGTTTGTAACTAACCTTTATACAATCCAAGTTGGTGGTAAATGTAAATTCCTCCTTTTTTTATATTATGTTTTCATATTTAATTGTGGTTTGAATTAACGTAAAGTTAGCCGATTGTTTGATCTAAACTAAATAATTTTCCAAATTATTTAATTGAAATTACTTGTGGTTTAACCAGTCATTTTGTATGTCATATTTGTTTATTAACCAGAAGAGTTCTTGTTTTGTGTCGAAATGTAATAGTTCCGCGGGAGTTTGACTTAATGCCGGGAAACAAACTCTCATGTTTATATATATACATCTGTGTGATGTTATACGTTACTGTATCACAGTCTGTATTTAATGTGATAGAGCAGACAGTGTAGTTTGGTCGAGTTGTCTCTTCAAGACAGACCGATTTGACTTAAATTTACGTTTGATGTGGAAACATTCACATGAGGACATTGATATGATTTTCAACATACTTCCGATGGATTTTTGAGGCCATGTAATTTATTGTTTCTGTTGTTATCTTGAATAAAACATTCATATTGTTATTTAATTGTTGCTAATGTCATGCTTTCTTTGTCCTTTAGCTTACCTCCCACCCTTCCTTTTAGTCTAGTGTGGCCGTAGCTAAGAGGTAGTAGAGTGGGTAGTAACACTGCGCCACTCTGCTCTTTGAAGCTATCCATCTATTTATCTTTCTGAGCTGTGTTGGAAATCATTCTTGCATTATTTACATTGTTCTTGTTACTAATTCTGTTTAATTCTGTTCCATGGAGGAGACATTGACCACAGACGCTGCTTCTGGGGAGGGAGCGGCAAGAGACTCTGGGGTGTTATCAAAATCCATGGTCTACAGGCTCAACAAAGAGGGCCTTATTTCCAAGCTTGCAAAGAGAGGGCTACAATGTTCGTTGGAGACCACTGTTGCCAGACTTAGCGCAATTCTCTTGGGAATCCTGACAGAGGTTGATGCGTCTAATGATGCTGGACCTGTGGGAGTATTTGATCACCAAGCAGTACCGGTGAGGGTTGAGGCTCCAATTGACTTGTCGCACAATTTGGTGAGTGACAAAACTCAATATTAAATTCTAGCCGAGTTTGTAAATCCGCTATGTGATGGTCAGGACAGCTCGTCACTTTTTATTTCTGGTTGAAATAGATAGGGTGTGTAGACTGGGGTTAGGGTCCGAATTAGAGTTTGTAGCTCTTTGTTTGGGGAAAACCTTCGTGTGACCCATAAGATGGGGAGGGGGGGGGGGGGAGTATGATTTAACATGTTGTAATGTTACACTGT
>CABFWB010005258.1:25444-47211 GCA_902151455.1 Timema bartmani | reverse complement strand
TTCACCTTTCAATAACCCACTGACCTCATATTTGAGGCCAAAACTAAATTGTTATAGATAAAAATGCATTGGCCATTGATTTTTTAATAATTTTTCTAAGAAATAAATAAAACAGTAACTATGCTCTGAATAAGTCAATGATTACATATGAAGTAAAATATACCTAAAAACAATCAGAGATACGATACTCTTTGAAAACCAATGTATTTTATTTTATTTTAAATCTATTTAAAAGCCTAAAGGGGGCAAAATTAAATATAATCTATAAAGGGGGCAAAATTATATATAATTTATTTAGAATCCATCTCCACTCCAGAGGACGAATGGTCTAAGGCCTCACTCTCATATCAAACTGGCCTGCTGATGACAGAGAGATCGGGGTTTGAATCCCATTCTGATCTACAGAGGGTGGCTTTTCCTAAATTGTTTCTCACTTTCCTTCTATGAAAATGGTGTTAGATTACTTCTAAAATTCTTCCTTCCTCATTCCTGCCTCATCAGAGTATTTATCATATATGCACATAACCTGAACAGGTAATAAGACGTAGTGATAACAAATTATTCTTATTATCACTATTAATTATTTTCTCGAATGGGGATATTATTGATAAATCACATGTAGCATTCTCCAATTGCACCAATCGGGATTCAAATCTGGAGATCCCAGTCACTAGCAATCCAGTCTAAAGTGATCGCTGTTTCTTAGATTGTGTTGCGTCTAATGAGCTTTAAAAAAAAAACTAGTTCAAATGAACTAATTGGTATGAGAAACACATATGTCCCAACGTTGAATCCCTTTGTCTTGCAATGCTCCTTCACAAGAAAAAGGAATTACCTTATCTTCAGTCACTATTACACAACTATAAAACATAATCAGTATATCTTGGTACCCGCAATTTTAAAATATAACAACCAGATGCAATAAGTGTTCAGACCGACATTCGTTGAAACAATATTATGCAAACCATTTCCTCAACTTGACAGTAGTAATGTATATTAATGAGAGCAGAGGAAAGGAACCACCATCTATGAGGCCATGTGTTCCAGTTTCAATTACACAACTTGGGACGTGGTACGCTCTCTTTTAGTACAGTCTAGACCACTGGTCCTCAAAAGGAGTTCCTCTAATACAGTCTAGACCACTGGTCCTCAAAGGGAGTGCCTCTAATACAGTCTAGACCACTGGTCCTTAAAAAAGGAGTGCCTCTAATACAGTCTAAGCTACTGGTCCTCAAAAGGAGGGTCTCTAATACAGTCTAGACCACTGGTCCTCACAGGGAGTGCCTCTAATACAGTCTAGACCACTAGTCCTCAAAAGGAGTGCCTCTAATACAGTCTAGACCACTGGTACTCACAGGGAGTGCCTCTAATACAGTCTAGACCACTGGTCCTCAAAAGGAGTTCCTCTAATACAGTCTAAACCACTGGTCCTCAAAGGGAGTGCCTCTAATACAGTCTAGACCACTGGTCCTCAAAAGGAGTGCCTCTAATACAGTCTAAGCTACTGGTCCTCAAAAGGAGGGTCTCTAATACAGTCTAGACCACTGGTCCTCACAGGGATTGCCTCTAATACAGTCTAGACCACTGGTCCTCAAAAAGAGTGCCTCTAATACAGTCTAGACCACTGGTCCTCAAAAGGAGTGCCTCTAATACAGTCTAGACCACTGGTCCTCAAAGGGAGTGCCTCTAATACAGTCTAGACCACTGGTCCTCAAATGGAGTTTCTCTAATACAGTCTAGACCACTGGTCCTCAAAAAGAGTGCCTCTAATACAGTCTAGACCACTGGTCCTTAAAGAGAGTTCCTTTAATACAGTCTAAACCACTGGTCCTCAAAGGGAGTTCCTCTAATACAGTCTAGACCACTGGTCCTCAAAAGGAGTGCCTCTAATACAGTCTAAACTACTGGTCCTCAAAGGGAGTTCCTCTAATACAGTCCAGACCACTGGTCCTCAAAGGGAGTTCCTCTAATACAATCTAGACCACTGGTCCTCAAAAGGAGTGCCTCTAATACAGTCTAAACTACTGGTCCTCAAAAGGAGTGCCTCTAATACAGTCCAGACTACTGGTCTTCAAAGGGAGTGCCTCTAATACAGTCTAGACCACTGGTCCTCAAAAGAAGTGCCTCTAATACAGTCTAGACCACTGGTCCTCAAAGGGAGTTCCTCTAATACAGTCTAAACCACTAGTCCTCAAAGGGAGTTCCTCTAATACAGTCTAGACCACTGGTCCTCAAAGGGAGTTCCTCTAATACAGTCTATACCTCTGGTTTTCAAAGAGAGTGCTTCTAATACATACCCTTACTTGCATTTTCTTCCACCCCACCTTAAAAACTCAACTATAAGGTACATGGCCACGTTCTTAATGGGTTAAGGGTTTGTTAAAGGTGTCATTAAGAGAGTAATCAAGAGCTTGGAGGCATCTGTCAAGGTTTGATGGACCTGTTTTATCCGACCAGAGTATACCTCTTAGCATCGTGAGAAGCAGGCAGTCTTGTAATGATAGAGCCACGGTAACTGTTCCACAGACATTACAATCAACATGGCGCGGGATGCGGGAGACAATTGGATCCATGGAAATGTAACACTCCTAGACTTCACTCACAAACAAAGGATCACAGCCAAACGACTTTGTATTTTTATTTATATGATATAGTACAAGTTGTTTCCCCCCTCAAAAAAAAAGTTTGTAATGTTATTAGCATTACATTAGCAACATAATAGCTCATGGAAGTTACGAAACTAATTAACAAACTAGTCAGACACATTAGCTCAGTAAGTAGCGTGTGTGCCCAAGGGTCCAGGGTTGGATACCCATTTCCAGGCTATCATTTTACACCTAATTAGAGTATCTACTGAAGCAATGTTTTATGTATTGTGGCCAAATTAATTTTATTATTTAAAATCATTGAAATTCAGACCTTTTATGTGAAAGTGTAGGAGACGTGAGTAGAGGTAATGTTTTCTGCAGTTTTATAGCAAAACATTTTTTTCTACTTAAAGAAATTAAATATTACTTTAGTAAAAACATAATTTAATTTTCTTTACATGTTGATATGAACAGTTGTTAAATATCTGTCAAGGGTGTCCTGGAATTTAATGACAACTTTTTTTCTTCATTTAAAAAGTTTCTCATCTAATGCTGCTATGCTCAGGACAAATATTCAACAACTGTTGCTATCACCACGTGAAGAAAACTAAACTCTGTTTCTACTGGAGCAATATTTGATTTTTTTTTTTTGCCAAAAAAGGTTTTGCTATAAAAACTGCAAAAAAAACACTGCCCTTAACTCGCACTCCTTACATTCCTTCCTTAAGTACAGTTATGGCCGCATTTAAATATAATTTTCTTTGATTGTTTCATGATTATATTATATCAAAGAATTTGAAGACATATCCCAAACTATTTTCGAAATATAATAGAAAGAAATTTCAGATAGAATATCAACATCATTTGTATATGTTTGCAAACATAGTTTCCAGAAAAGTTTACGAGTGTAGACAAAGCAAGATTCCCAATTTATCTCTCTCTACCCAACGGTTGAGCAGTTGAAGGTAAACTAGGCAACGTGGCAGCTAGAGGAGGAATGTCTCTCTAACAATAGTCAAGTCAGTCAGTTGAGCAGGTAGAAAGAAGTCAGCCTCCACGCGGTCCAGATCTCACACACATCGCCTGGTGACGCAACAATAAAGTGGAGCACACACACACACACACATACAGGACTAGGATCTTGAGAGCGTGATAAGACGATCACACCACACACTGTGCGGACCAAATAAGGACATGTCTAGGAGGAATCTTAGGACAGGACATCAGCTATTATTTGGTATCCATAGCTAGGGATGTGGTATCGAAAGAAAAGTATCGATACTGTACTCATTAAAAGTATCGGAAGAAAAATATCGATACCGTACTAGTATCGAAAGAAAAGTATCGATAAAAGTAAGTATCGGTATCCAAATATTAATCTGGAAAAAGGTTTTTTTATATAGTAATAATAATAATATCAATCTTTGCATCCTAATTGTATTTCCATATTTATTTAAACACTGAAAACTAGAATCGTTTTTAATGCTTTAAACCAAATTTTACAAGATACTTCTTCACTATCCAACTTCTGGGAGGTGCAATTTTTTTAGCTACCTTCGTCGTTTATCTACTATCATGATAGATTTATTAACTATTGACAAACAATAAGAGAATGGACGACGACGCCCCGCCCTGCTTTATCTGTTTAGATATGGCATATATACTTTTCTGCTTCGTCTGCTTGGGGCGCCCTTGAGGTGACGGAGTTCATCCAGTTCTACAAAAGCTTATTTTGTATAGTTTGTAGTGAGCGTGCTCATTGATAAAGGAAGGGGTAGTAAGACTGGTCGTCACTCGCAGTGTCATTTGTCCTCCACAGACCACCCTTGTAAACATTTAATAATAGCATGAGTGAAGTTAACAAAAAAAAAAAGTTGTTTCTTTCGATACCGATCTGATACCACAGTGTGAGTACTAATATCAGTAAAAGTATCAGCATTAAAGTATCGAGTAATAAGATACTAGTATCGAAAGGAAAATATCAATATTAGTAAAGTATCGATACTTTTTCTACATCCCTATCCATAGCTCAGTGGGACAAGGAGTCATACGGTTAGGCAAGTTTGATTATAAGGGGAAGCCTTAACAAATTTTAAAATAAATCATATAAAGTGACACTAAATATACGTACACACTTTGTTATATAGTCGTTTGTAGGAGTTGTCGATATTTTTGGCCCGGATAGACTTTTACATTAAATCAAAGGACCCACTATCACACTTAGTTTCTACACTCAATTTTTTAATTCTTTTTTCCCATACATCTTATACTTATTCCTTAAATTAAATTTCTCCTCCAATACTTATGTCTTTGACTTTATAGAAAATACGTAAAATAAATAAAATGTATACTCCACTTACCCTGAAAGGTGTCAGTCTTACCTTGACGGATTACACTATGACCCTATATTATGAGTTGTACCATAGTCGAATAATGCAAGGTAAGGTTTACCTTTTCGTGATGATAAAGTTTTATTACTCGATCGACTGAAAAATGGTTGCTAGATCAAACGGTTGATAATGATCGACATAATGTCGACCCGTGGTCTATTGTCTCTAGGACACAGACAAGGTATACACCCGATCCTCAGAATTGCGGAAGTTTCTCTGTGCTCCTATAGCCAAGTTCAGTCCATCAACACAGGGGTTCGCTAGTATCAATGCTCAGTCATAAAATCACTTACAAATGTGAAGGTGTTAAACGACTCATAAAGGGACCATTTTAATCGGAATATCCAGTCTGCGTAAGTTCTTTGTGAGGTTAGGATTACGTGAAGGATGGGTCTGTCCGCTACCTGAACCTAGCTTTGTGGAAGCCGGCAAATTGACCCTAGTAAGATATTTGTGTCTTCTCTCGAGTGAAACCGTGTTTAAAGTGAACTCTATTTTTTTTAATGCCCTTTAATGGAACCTAGCGATACCCGTAATGAAGGACTCAAGCTCTGCTATTGAGCGCAGCCATTTTAACCTGGTCTGTGACTTGGGAGCATAATTTATAGAAATAGGACATCACTAAACTATTTTTAAATAGTTTTCCTATAGTGTATTTGATTAATAATAATTTGAAGAAGCACTTTTAGAATATGAATTTCAAACCAACTTTTAAAGCCATTTTTATAAATTAATATTACAAATTTTTCAAATTATTTCAACACTAAATAATCTTTGATTAAATTATATCATGAAAAACCACTAGATGGAAATATTTATAATTTAAAACACAATCAAGTTATCTATTATAAGCATACATTTAAAAACCATTATCAAAAAATGTTGAACTAAAAAAAAATAGTTTCTAGTAAACTACCCTTCATTTTAGGGCTAAAATAAAATTCAATAGTTGGCCCTCGGCATGACCATAACATAGCTAGAGGTAAGGAGGGTTTAATTTAGTGGAAGTGTGCCCCCGTTTGTGTGGCTGTAGGAGTGGGAGAACTATTTTGGAAAAAAATCCTCAGTTAACCTATCCAGGATTTGAACACTATTCTCTTCCAGTCACCTGCAGTCCCAGTCTATTGTGAGAGTGACGGGTTAGACCATTCAACCACTGAAACAGGTATATATCTACTGTTCTCGATAAAAAAAACTTTGGCATCAGCCCTCAATCGAGCGAAGCCAACTGAGCAACTGCCATCTGTTGGAGAAGATAGTGCCAAAATGTGTGGATATAAGTGTCATATGGTCAACTAAACCAACCATATGGCTGTTTACCTCTATTTTCTAGACCGTAGCTAATAGTTTTTTGTTCAAGTAGCTCCTCATTTTTCCTTTCGAGGTTGAGTTTAACACCGGTCCAGATCCACTGTTTCTTGGAAAAATCTGGAAGTGGTGTGGATCGAATCCAGTACCTCTGTATCTGTAGCTGGAAACTCTGTCCAATATACCACGGAGGTTCACAACAAAGTTGGCTTAAAACATTCCAAATCTAAGCTGCAAGACATTATTTCTTATTTCAACTAAAATAGAAAGTGTAAACCATGATAGATCGCCGATGGGTGTTCTTACGTGGGGATAGTGATATACGACCGAGGTGTAGGCCTACGTGTTCCCGAAAACCCTGAACAATAGAACAGTAAAAGAACGGATACTCTAGATTCTACGTAATACAACCTGTTCTTAACGGCTGTATAAATGTTTTGTGGCATTCTATATCTTTATCGAGATCAAACTAGAGCAGAGTCATACCGCGAGACAACTCCCTGATCACTCCGTTGTTTTATGGCAACAGGTTTACTTCATAATGGATGACATACATCAGACCAGTAATACTCGGTCTAACAAGTATTGTGTAATTATTTGTGCCTCAATTTATATCGGAAAATAATGAAGTGGGGATATAAATAATATTGTTTCATAATTTAAAAACAATAGCTATCATCATGAAACATAATATAGTACGTTTAGTGTATCAATAAAGTATCGACATTTTGATGTTCTTATTCTTTGGAGGAATTATTTTACTAAACGCCCTTCGGTAAATCGTGAATAGATAAAGTCACTTACATTTTCTGATAGTTGTTATGTATTATGTTATATAATTGGCCATTACCGGAGAATACTTTCTTGGATTTTTTTTTACAAATACCATTCATATGTTAAGCATAAGGTTCACTAAACAAAACAAAATAAATGTTTATACAGCGTTATTCGTGACCAAAAAATCTGTATCAATGATACAATCCTTGTGATATTCACTCAGTTGTTTCGTATGTTAATTTTTCTAAGTTTATTTGATTGTTTGATTTTTTTATGTACGTATTTATTGGATATGTGTCTTTTATGTAACACATAGGGGAGGTCAGGCTAATATGAGCAGGTGTGATATATGAGCATACCCGTCTGAAACTCTCCCCTTGGCAAGTATGTACTGCCACCTTAATGAAGAACGTTCAACTGCATCATAGCAACATAGACGGAAGTGAACAGCGATGATAAAAGAAGCACAGCGTCCTATATTTATCAGTTTATGAAAAAGTATGGTTAAAATTAAGTTACTAAAATGTTTCCCATAGTTTGTATAAGCAACAGGGACTACATTTATCTATGGTTTGGTCGTTATTTAAGCTCAAATGTAACATAAAACCTACTCATTGCATCCCTTGAAAGAAATTAAAGTTAACATCTCACCACAACGAATAATATGGCTGAAAAGGCGAAATGGCCCCAGTTATTTATATGAGCAGGGTGCTCAGAATACCCTGATCTTTTTTAAATTGTGAATTTTTACACTTTTCGCGGTGTCTACAGCCACATAATGCTTAAGATAGTCAAAATAATAGCCATTAAAATAGTTATAGTAATAATAATAATTTAAATAACGTAAAATAGTAAATAATGTTAATAAATTATAACCACAGGCAGGATCAACTTCACAATGCTCTCCAAAATTCCGAGACCTGATTTCGATTCCAGCCAAAGGTACAAGGAAGCCTTCTACCAGAAAAATGGCTCATTCTATTATATTCACGGATAGTCCTCACAAAAATAGTGTCGAGAATGTGAAGAAACATGTGTTATTACTACCAGAAAAAAAAAGTAATAAAGTCTTCAAATTCATCATCTGCTAAGAAGTCAAGAGATGTAGAAGATGCAGAATGCATTTTCTGTGGGGATCTTTTTTCCACAACAGGTGGTGAATGGCTACAGTGCCAAGCATGCAAAAAATGGGCTCACGTCAAGTGCAGTGGTGCTTTTAAACAACAGAAGCGTTACATTTGCGACCTTTGTTCAGACTAGCAAAATAGGCCTATCAAGACAGAAATTGAATATCAGTAGGTGTTGGTTTATGCTTGTAGGATTCTAAGAGAGTAATTATTATATGTTATATCTTTACCACTATTTCCATGTGTGTATATGGCCTATTGAGTATTTCTGTCTTATATTTAAAATATATTTGTATGTGTATATCAAATTATAACACGATGCTCATCTTACTCCCTGGGTGTGCTCATATTTTCCTCCCATGCTTTTAATATGAGCACTTGCAGCTTCTTAGTTATTATTTTTGCTAGACCAAAATTATTAAAATATCATTCATATTAATTGTATTTTGTAGACCTAATTGAATGAGCAATTGATTAAATTAATACTACTTTTGGATAGCCTTACTGTTTCTTATGAAATAACAGATTTTCTTAAGGTGCTCATAATTGCCTGACTTCCCCTATAACATGTGTGGGATCACATGTAGCATGTTCTGATGTTCTTGATTTAATACGTACCAGCTGCCTAGATACTCATGAATATGGTTAATTCAAATTTTGGATATTTCAATATTTTTTTAAAATATCCATTCGACTTCAAATTTAAAAAAAGTTCTACTGTATGTTAAATAAAACCAAGATATTTACATCTTTTAAAGTAATATAAATAATAAAACTAGGGATGATGACTTTTACAGTCTGGTAAGGGGGCTATGGTGACATATTGAGCAATCCTTTGAGGGTGAGCGGGGTGGGGGTCTGTAATCTTAAGCAAGTCAAGGATCTCTGGTCTAATCCATCACCCTAGTAACAGAGAAGATGGCCGATGATGATGATGTACAGGTTCAAATATTGGTCGGGAGTACTGAGTGTTGTTTATATCAAACGGTTATCCACCGTGACACCAGATAATGCGGGTACATTTAATTTAAATACATTTTCCTTACTCCTGGACCATTAGCGTAACTAATACATATATTTTTAAACCAAACGGGTAGTAAGACATGGTGCTAGAAATACTAGGTATATATATATATATATATATTATAGCACCATGTCTTACTACCCGTTAAGGCTTTACGCTTATGTGCTAACTAAAGTAATGTGTTACGGATTAGGAAGGTTGAATTTAGATTAAGTATAGCTACCCGCATTTGCGTGGAGAGAGAGTAAAATCATTTAGAAAAAAACCACCCTCAGTACACCCAACCGCGATCGAACCCTGCTCTCCCTACCATCGGCACAGTCTAAGCTATTGTGAGAGTAGCGCCTTATACCATGCGGCCATAATTGATAGGACAATGTAATGCTCCAGTTCTTTTTCCATTTTTCTCTTTCTCTCCAACTCTCTCCTTCTGTGCCTCATCGAGGCTGTTTATTACTTGTCTCACCTGGTTCTTCTCAAACCTCTGTCAGGGTTTTTAGTGCTCTCGAGGAGGCAAAACACTCGTAAAACGGAACCGCCACTGCTCGCGTCAAGCTTTGCGCCACATGTATTGGTGAAGGGGGTTGGAGTAAACGTCGCAATTAGTGATTTACTAGAGGTCGGTCTTGTCTATCTTAAACACTGCACCCCTCTCCCCTTCCTGGTCTTTACTGTTACCATCGTCTTGAGAGAGAAAACAAACACGACTGGGAACGGATGGACGGAGGAGTTGGCTCTTTTTTTTTAATTATTTAGTACCACGTCTTAATACCAATTCAGATTATGCGCTTATGTAATAATTACGTTAATGAATTAGGAATTGGGAAGGTTAAATTTTAGAGGAAGGTAACCGCATTTGCATGGAGGGCAAGTGGTAAACCCACCCCCGGTACACCCGACCGAGATTAGAATTTCTCGTCCTCGGCAGCTTAAATAAACGCGAAACTAACACGTTAGCCAACTACGCCACCGAGGTGGGTCAGAGGTGTTAGTCACGTCTGGTCGGGATTTATAGGTGGGGGAGAAATATTTGGCATCGAATTCCATCCGGGTGTACAGAAACTTTTTTTTATTTATATATACAGTACTCTTACACACTCTACCTTTCTTTAAGAAACCTGCGTATAGCCCGAACGGGTAGTATGATGGGGTACTACTAATAATAATAATTTAATAAACTACAGAGTTTAACGTTCTATAAATTATACTTTACTTATCTTTACCCTATAAGTGTAAATACGCGATTAGCAAGAGCGTAGAAAGTTAACTTTTCCAGTGGTTGAGAGTCTACTATAAAATATTACAATACATTTAGCTAATAAAAGTTTGTATACGGATAAACGGTACACACCTAATGAAATTTATTAAATTATAAGGGCTACGGAACCCCCTAAACCCTCATTTCTGTGCTGTTGGTACTTGACCCCAACGGGTAGTGAAACATGAAATATATAAATATAATATATATATAGTATACATTGTATATTCAATTTTGTACGATGTTTAGGCCTATATATGTATATATTTCAGGTATCTCTCTCTATATATATACAAATAAATTATACGTATAGTTCAAGAACAATTTGAAAATTTGTATTATAAAACTTATTTTAATTTGTACTTTTGTTTTCTCCCAAAAACACATAAAAATACTTAAACGCCTTCCCAAAGTCTTGACGTGTAAGCGTAACAAGTGTATACTACGCATGCGCAGTGGCACGACCAAGAGCTATCGACTATGGGATAAGATCATAACAATAGAGAACAGGTCTCGACAAAACCATAAAATATATGCTTTAGAAAAAAAGAAAAAAAACAGTTGCATCTCTGGTAAGCTTTCCATGGCCTTACACTGTATCACAAATCTGCCTACGGTTAACTACGATCTTTATTGGTTTCTATTAAAAACTGGAATTTTTGTATGGAAAATGAAAAAAATAAAATAAAGGTCGATATTTCAAACAAAGCATGCTAAGGATTTCTTTTCTCTCCCTCTTCACAACAAGAGTTAAGATAAAAACATGTTTCCGTTCTGTTAAGGTTGATACATAAATGTTTAGCACCTGCAGAAATACAATAAATCAACTGGTTTTAGTGTCGCTGGTTAGTATTTTCGGTTGACTATTTTTTTCTCCTTTTAACAGAATTCAAACTTATCGTTGTCATCATGCTACTTATTTAGATTTCATCTTGACGAGTTACGATATCTTCAGGTCATTATATAGTTGTTTCCGAAGATAAATAACATTAATTTTTATTATGCTATTTGCACCGTTTATCTTTAATAAAAACGCAGATGCTGCCAGTGTAGTCAGTAAAACTAACTTTAACGCTTAATAGTAGCGCTGAATCAGTGTGGTAATACCACCAAATTCATTGACAGTGGATGAAATATTTTATTTCGATTTAATCTGAAATTCGTGGGAAACTTAATGAACAAAAAACAGTCTTCTTTTATAGTTATAGCCTTATTTCTGTGCGTTTCAAAATTATACGTGTGTATTTAACTTACAATTTAATTTAAAATAAGTATTTTAAGTGATCTAAATACAACTTTTAAGCCAATGGTTCCCAACATGGGGGGTGGGGGGGTGAAACAATTTGGAAGTAACTTTAAACACCATATTAAATCAATTGTATTTTTTTAATTTAAATCACTTTTACATATCAATTAAGGTAATTATTTCTTGATGTATTGGCAATACTTCTTACCAGTTATAATAAAAGAAGCTGTGACCAGCCAAAAGTATGCATGCAAATTTTTATTCATTCCCCAATTCCCCTCTCTACCCTCCCCCTTGCGGCCAAGTGCAACACCACCGAGTCCTCGATTCTGACCTCATATAAATTACACAGTGTTGTCGACTTGAACTGGAAAGCGATTTGCAGTTTGCTCTGTCAAACATCAAACACAATATTTTTAGGAAAAGATGAAAACAATATATCACGATAATCTTTAGTCATTTCTACCACTACCCTAACAGTGTTACATTTATTTTTGTACAAAATATATACGTGACAAAAAAAAAATTGTTTATAATTATCCAAAAAATTAGGAGGGGGCGTGGGAATTTAATTATTTACCAAGGGGTGCTTCATCTGAAAAAGGTTAGGAACAGCTGGCTTAAACAATTTCACTGATGTAGGGTGGATATAAATTTTAAAACTGTCTTACCCTCTTCGGTAACCAAATGGTCTAAGCTTTAATGTATCACAATTGTAACGCTCTATACGATCGATGAAGAGGAAATTATTGGGGTTTGAATACCAGAAGGATGTACTGAGAGTGGGTTTTCCTTAATGGTCCAATACTTTCCCTCCACGTGAATATGTTCGCATTTTCTCTAAACTCAAACTCCTAATCCTTAACTCATTAGCGTAATTAACAAATATACGCATAAACTGAACATGTAGTAAGATGCGGTGCTAAAAAACAAAAATCGTATAAAGTTAAGCATTTGGACAAAGTTATTTAGGATACATATTTATCGGAATGATATTTATTTAACCTGCTCAAATTTCCCAAGTATGTAAGAAAGATCCTTTAAAAATTTCGGCTATTTTTCTTTTAGATATAAAAAAAAGTAAAATCTATTCATTGTTGGAGTCAAATTTTTTTTTTCATCGCCATCACATAAGCCAACTAGATGTACAGTACTTATGAAGTTACTAAAGTTACATAAAAGTTTATATTAACTTAAATATAGTTTTAAAATTACATCTGAATATGGGAATCAAACCTTGTACCCCTGTGTTCAAGTCTCATTTTCCAACTTTATTTAAATGAATAACAGTGAATGACTGTCATCCACTACCTGAGATAGCTTCAACTAATACTGTTTGTACATAACTTGACGAAAAAAACTTCTATTCATACGCAAATAAAAGTAATTTATTCATAGGAGAAGTCGTAATAAATAAGAATATAAGGTTCTCGACAGACATATCAGGAAATTCGTTTTAATGTGGACCATAAGTATGCAATAGGACTTAAGTTGAGTGATGCTACAGAAAATAAGGTGTGGGATATATTCTAAGTTCAAGGTATTACCTACCAAAATGGATTAGAATCCCCACTAAAATGTTTTGATCTGTTTTGAAATAACCTAGGGTGTTATAGCCTAATTTACGACGCACTAGGTCACATATACAACCTTTATAGGAATAATCCTAGAATCTTCAACGCCCGAAACTCGTAGTCTCTCTCAGGATTAAACCTAAGGTTTTAGGTTTCAGGCACGCACTTAGAAGGTGTGTAAACTTTAAATCGTTTTGCCAGCAAAACGCAAGCTCTAGAAAGTTTCGGGGGTAGAAAAAGGTTTGGTCTTGTAATAAATAATGGTGTTGTAATCTCGGTGCTTAGAGAGAAAGGATTAAAGTAACTTTCTATGTTGTAACTTATTCCCTTTGGTGGTTCTAACTTCCTACCTTCTCTATTCTTCTATGAGGAAGAAAAAAGAATCTCTTATTTTGTCACAAAGTCATCTTCTTTATGTTGGTAGTAAACGTGGATTTAAAAAAACAAAAAACTAAAACTTGATAAAGTTGGGAGATTTCGGAAGAAATAGGATCAATGGAGTGAACTAAGAGTAGAATGATTCAACATAGTTCGTTCTTATCAATTGGTCAAACTTTCTTTATTTATTTCTTATGAGCTATGACAGTAAAAAAAAGTTATAATGTTTTTTCATGCACGTAATACAAGGCCTAAGGACTCCTATAAGGGACTGAGTGAAGGGGTATGGTTTATAGGAAATGCACCGTCATTTGTATGGAAGACAACATTGTAAATCTAAATTTAAAAACCACTCCCAGAGCACTCTGCCGGTATTCGAACAACTGACTATATGTCAGTCTCATATGGTGTGGTTTACTCTGAATGGAAGAATATGGATCATATATCGACCAAGTGTAGGGGAAACATGTCCATAGTGGCCTCCTGGACCATATTGGTCATCCTTGTCAAGTTAATGTATTGATACTTCTATCTAGCCAACACCTTAGAGACTTGATCACTAAACCTCCAAAAATATGCCATTTGGTTGGTGTGG
Organism: Timema bartmani; assembly: GCA_902151455.1. Classification (NCBI taxonomy): domain Eukaryota; kingdom Metazoa; phylum Arthropoda; class Insecta; order Phasmatodea; family Timematidae; genus Timema; species Timema bartmani. The sequence goes on along the minus strand of CABFWB010005258.1, from coordinate 32,946 downwards.
CAGTGCTGTTATTATAGCCTGATTTTAGATTTAAGAAAAGTTTAGAAAATTCAAACTTCTTTTTTTGTGGCCAACATTAATAATATTTTTAATATATTATTTGTATTGTTTTATAAATATTGATCATATCTATCAAAAGGAATAACAAAAGTTTATGTGTGACAATATTAAAATTGGTTTCAGATACTCTAGTACTACCAAATACTTTTCTTCCTGCCAGAATCAGAGTATACATATTTGTGGCTTGTGCACAAATATATTTTGTTTTACGACTATCTGATCTAAGGTGAGCATATTACTTGATTTATTATTGTTTACAAGATTATAGGTAAAAACCGTGTTTTAGAATTTTATCAATAACACTCACAAAATAGGTAATACCATTTTGTAAACACAGCATGGCTACTTTATGAGATACCATTGTATTTAAAAATAACATTTAGAGCAATGTGGCCTCATTCAATTATATGCTAGACCACTTAACTCCAGTCATAATTAAAATAGATTCTAGCCTGGAATATTAAATTATATTTGTTTGTATTAATCAAGAATGGATAGGGAGCTGTCCTAAAAGATGGCTCAACAAAGCTGGAGTACGACAAAAATTAAGCAAGCCATTTACAAAGCTAGTACAATTTTCATGCCTCAAGAAAATATAGTTTTTAAAACGTTTCTCCTGTTTGACTTGATAAACTACATTCTATAATATTTAGAAAGCAATTAAAATATTGATATACATTGATATAATATGTTGCCTTGAAAAATATTTTTCTCTTAAGGTGAACATTTGGCCCTAGTTTCCCCCATAATGGGTGATTTTCCCTTGATGATTTTACAATTTACCTCCACAAAACTTGTTTGTATTTTTTTCTAATATTCTACCTTACTCGACCCATTAATTAATTAGCGTAATTAAAATGCATACTGTCCAGATGGGTAGTATTAAGCAGTGGAAGAAAAAAATGAGAGGGATGATTTTCATTAAAAGTGAAATAGAAAATTATATTAATTTCTCTACACTACACTGGATATCACCTGTCAGGGATCAATATGGCTACCATTGGGAAATATTTTTGCCACTCTATGGCTCTCACAGGTTCAACCTTCCATCATAAATATAAGACAAATTTTGCAACAATGCTGCCAGTAGCTACTTCTTACATATATGAAATTTAGGATATTTGGAAACAGTTAAAATAGAAAGAGAGAAAATAAACCTTTCCTCCAAAATACCTGAAGTTCCCTTAGCAGTGATATTCAGTGAAGTTGAGATGAGGTTGCAGGGAACGCAAGTTAAAGACAGTGTTTTTGTAGTTTTTATATAAAAACACTCTTGTGATCAAAATAAACAAAATAATTCTACAATATAAACCCATAGTTTAATATTCTTCACATGGTGAAATCAACAGTTGTTGAATATCTGTCATGAGCAGAGCGGCATTAGATGAGAAACTTTTTAAATGGAGAGAAAAATGTGTCGTTAAATTCCAGGACACACTTGACAAATATTCAACAACTGTTGATATCGCCCTCGCGAAGAAAATTTAGCTTTATGTTTCCACTGGATAAATATTTTATTACTTGTGGCCAAAAACAGTTTAGCTATTAATAACTGTAAAAACAATTACCTTTTTGTAAATCTACCAAACTTGCTAAGATGGTCACAGCTAAAGTCTAATTTTCACAGGAAGAATCTTATCTGACAGAAAAGTTATCAGACATCAATTCACTTACTCATACGTCATGTCATGTGATTCTCAGCTGTCACTTTTTAAATATATTAATAATGACAATAAAATCACACTAATAATATAGTGAAGGGATATCAATGTTTCCCGCAAAGAAAAGTGTATTTACATCTTATAAAATTTCCTTTTTACCAAAATCATATAATATTTCTATGTTTATATCAAGAATGGAACAAGGACATATCACCCGATTTACAAAAAATAAAAAAGTTTTTATATACATTATTAAAATGGTTAAAAGTTGGCCATAAAACCAAACTAAAGATCGCGAACTCATTTGCTATTTTTGACATGCAAGAATTTAAATGGGACACAGAAAAATAAAAGAAGGTGTGTGGAAAAGGGGTTGGGGGGGGGGAGGAATTTTTAAACGGGTTTCTGTGTGGGTTGACGATTGTGTAAGGGACGGTACAAAGGGGGGTTATGGTGTATAGGGATGATTCTCTGTGAGCAGATACAAACAAACCACACGGATTATGGTCCATTAACCAAGTGATGCTGTGGCTATTACAGATAAAGCTCTAGTTTATTAGCGATGCCACCCAGCCAACTAAAACCAGGACTACAGAGAGAGACGTGATATAGAGTAATAGTGAGAGTAGATTTGAAGAGAGAGAGAAAGTCTGTTGAAAGAGAGAAGTTACAAGTGAGGAATAAAAGGGTAAGGATTGCAAGAGAGTAAAAGGGACAGAGATTTGAGAGGTAAGATATAACTAAAGAAAGAATAGTGTAATATTATGTATTGATAAAGATAGAAATATGAAATCGTGCAAGATAGAGAAGGTTGTAAAATTAAGAGAATATGTAGATAGATGACTAATAAAACAGGAGAACTGAGAAAGTTGAAGGTTTGAAAGGAATATAGGATTTGTAGAGAGCTTATTGAGAGAAAATGTGTTTGAAAGGCATAACAATCTGGATAAAATATATTATTACATTAATTCATAAACCTACAAGGATTCGGGTTACACCTACTCATGAATACACGATGTAACTTACTACTAGCAACCCATTTATCGAGTACCACTTTAAACATAACATTAATATATATTCCTAATAAGTTGAGGAGCCTCTGATAGTGTCATCGCCATTTTGTTTGTCTTTATATTTTGTGCACTCGATAGGACCCTGAATAAAGTTTTAACTTACTCAGAGATTGTTAAGCTTTGATTGTCCCTTGGAATTAACACATAGGTCAAAACTAAATCGTATTGAAGCCCTATTCAGATTAACGCGATTTTTCAACTTGCGCGGAAGCCTTAGTAACGAATTAAGCGCGTAATTTGAGGACTTAATACATTAAATAAAGAAAAGCCTATTGACATTTACACACAATGAGGATTGAAAACTCCATAGGTGTTTGTAATAATGATTTAGAGTGAAGGGGTGAGAAATAACCTCAAATATATTTCTTATACAAAAGAAAGTACAGACAATTAGTGAAAACCAAATAAATGATATGATTGAAAGATATCAAGTAAATTAAAATCGTGTATCTTAGAACAGTATATTGAAATAGAATTGTGTTAAAAACATGTTGAGAGAGATTAATTAAAAAAAAACNGAATGATTTTAAAAAAAAAAAAAAAAAAAAAAATGATGAAATTTGTTGACTATGAGGCTAAAAAATTGAGGGTTTTTTATTTATAATATTGAGGTGACAGGTTTAATATTCAATTATTTAGAAGATTTGTTAGAAAAAATATATATATATATACAATTATGTATTTAAATATATTTATATAGATAATTATATAAATATAATAGAGTTTCGGAAATTCATAGCCCAAACTGTGAATGCAGTTTGTTTGAACCAAAAGTAATACAAAATCCCCATACACTTACATCCGACAAACTACGCTAATACCGGGAGAGCAAAGCTGTGTAGGCATGCGTGTACAACAGGTTGTATAGAAGTTTGACGAGAGGCACTACACACCTCGACATCTTGGAGCACAGCAGCAGAACATAACACAATTAATAATAAACAACACTCCAGTCCATCTAGAAATGCGAACACGTTCTGAGTGTCATCATTAACGGTCCTACATCACAGGAATTGCTTGCTATGATTACATGTGTAGTGCCACGCACCTAATTCCTATGAAACTTGTTGTACACGCATGCTTGCACAGCTTTACTATCCTGGCTTTGTACGCCAAAACTTTGATCACAATTTAATGGTATCAGCATAGTTTTCCAGACATAAGTGTATAGAGATGTTATAACATTTTTGGTTCAAACAAACTATATTTAAAGTTTTGGCTATGAGATTCCAAATTCCCGTTATAAATATATAGTTATTTACACATAGAAATACATATTTATTTATATATAACTTGTTTATATGTATTGAGTGATGAGAAAGTGGAAAATAATTTAAGAATAATCCCCTCAGTGCAGCCAACTGGGATTCAAGCCAGGATCTCCCCATCATCGAAAGCCCAGCGTGAGTGACGCCTTTGATCATTTGACCAACGAAGTGGGTTACATTATATATATATATTTATTTATTTATATATAATATAAATTAATATAAATTTATATATATTTATATATAATATAAATTAATATAAATGTATATATATTTATATATAATATAAATTAATATAAATGTATATATATTTATATATAATATAAATTAATATAAATTTATATATATTTATATTTATTTGTAATATATATATATATATATATGTAATAGAGAGAGATATAAAGAAATAAAGAAGAGGAGACCATAGTTAAAGGGGGAATTAAGTGGCGAGGAAATGCACCCACAATAGCATGAAGAAAGGGCAGGAAGAGCACAGTGATAGTTAAAGGGGCGAAAAGAAGCAAAATTGGATTATGTTTAAGATAGTAAATTGAATAAAAATAAGGATAAAAGAAGAGGATATAGGGAAAGAGAGAGACAATAGAAAATAATTATGCAAAATAAAAAAATAAAAGTAAAGTAGGATGAAAGCTTAGGAAAGATATTTTTTAAATAGAAAGATAAAACAAAAACAAACGAAAAAAAGTTCAAGTAAGCTTTGAAGAGAGATATGGGAACTGTCACAACAGTTCACATTTCGTAATTAATAAAACGTATCAGCCTATTAGCGATGTGGACAAGGATGGCTGTTTAAATATTGTTACATAGTGAAATTACATATCTATGTACACATTTCAATCAAAATGTATATCTAGCTTTAAAACATTCGCGAATATGTTTATTGTTTACATACGATTATTTTTATCTTGTACGACCGTGTAAATATTGAGTCAGTTTAATTTAGTGAGGTCTCGTTTATTTGTATATTTAAAGCAAAAGTGGCCCAAGTTAAAAAATATATTTTAATGATTGTAGTTTGTAATATTAAGTAACAGCTATTTTTTTATGCTCCGTGTTTTTTCCTACCATTCCATCTATGCGCATTTTATTACTCTGTCAGACACCTTGACTCAGTTGATAGCGTGTCTACCCTTTGAGCTAAAGGTTCCAGGTTTGATTCCCAACAGTGAAAAAAACAAAAATTATCATTGGTGAAATGTGGGCTTACTCTATCACAGTATTTAATTAATGGCTGGGGGCTGGATGTTGTGTCTGTTGAAGATTTAAGTTAGTTATAAGTCGTGTGATGATTCAATCAGTCGATCTAGAAAGTACACGTAAAATAACTATAAAAAAAACTTTATAAAACTCTTGTTTGATAGAGGTAAGTAAAGTAAAATTTAGAGGAAAGTATTTTCAAATTTTTATGGAGGTAGAAAGAGAAACAATTTGGGGAAAAAAGTCACTTACAATAGTTCCGGGAAAGATCGAACGCAATAATTGTGTTCGAAGGATGAATTATTTTTAACTGCAAATTTCCGAATTATTTATAGGTGGTTTACATTTAAAACAATTAAATTGGTCATATTTAAACAAAAATATGATCCTAATTCATATTCTTTAAAAAAAATAAACTAAATGGTAGAACATTAAACTGTTTTAAAAGAAACTAAACAAACAAATAATCATAAGACACACATAGTTTTGAAATATATTTTTAAATATTTTAACGTTGTACTACTTTCCTGGGCTATCAAATACACTAATGAGATAGAGATTAATAAGGTATATTTTTAGATGAAATCTAATCTCATTCGCTTTACTTATAAGTGGGAAACGATTTAGGGAAAAGGACACCTCAGGTACACCCAGTCGGACCCTGAACCGAGACCACCACTCCAAAGACAAATTAGAAATGATGAGATTAGCGCCTTTAACTAGCATGCATATTTGTTCGGATTGTTTTTATTTCAAGTTTGAAATGTATTAAATAAGCTGTATGTATTTTGGGTCTAGTTCCTTCAATAAACTCTATAGGATCCCAGTTGTGTATGCTAAGACCTTTAACGGTACTTAAAAATAAATACTATATACATCATACTTAATAGAACTAAGTAGTGAAAACGTTCGTAAACTAAGCGCAGTAAGCGAATCTCTCGCAAGTGGTATAAGTACCTAGGGATCTAGCGTTCTGAGCGCTCCTGGCGGGCAAAAGAGGGAGCGGTAGAGAGAGAGAATACCTACCCCCAACCCCCCCTTTCCGGAATCAGAGGGATTAACTCCAACTCACTACATTAAACACAAATCTACTCAGAACATCACTTTCCTCATGGTTTGGCTTAATGGCTTGCACTTTGAATAACCCATTCCTTCTATACCTATACCCCCAACACCCCCAATCCTAAATCCATCCCCGTTTTCGTTCAATTTTCGTTCACACGTTAGTGGAAGGTAGAAAAGAGAAGTATGGGGGTTGGGGATGAAGGGGTAAAGGGTGGGGAGGGTTAGGGTTAACACATGTTTAATTTCCTTTTCCCGTTCAGCCCGCACAAATATTTCAGCCTGCTAAACATAATATTGTAGATATATCTCCCAAGACCCAAATAGTTTTGTTCCATGTGTCATTTAGTTTGCATTTACAACTATGAAGGCTGTTTAAAATTAGTTTGTATTTACAAATATGAAGGCTGTTTAAAATTAGTTTGTATTTACAGCTATGAAGGGTGTTTAAAATTAGTTTGTATTTACAAATATGAAGGCTGTTTAAAATTAGTTTGTATTTACAACTATGAAGGCTGTTTAAAATTAGTTTGTATTTACAAATATGAAGGGTGTCTCAAATTAGTTTGTATTTACAACTATGAAGGTTGTCTCAAATTAGTTTGTATTTACAACTATTAAAGTTGTTTTATATTAGTTTGTATTTACAGCTATGAAGGATGATTAAAATTAGTTTGTATTTATAGTTATGAAGGTTGTTTAAAATTAGTTTGTATTTACAACCATGCAGGTTGTTTCAAATAAGGTTTAGTTAGGGAGCGTTTGGCCTATATTATACGAGTAATAGGAAAAATAACCTTCAAATTAACCGTTTTCAGATTTTTGTTGGTTATTGAAATGGGGTGGGGGCGTAGGGGAAGAACCTGTAGTGGCTTGTAGGGAAGTCTACCTGGTAGGCGTGGGAAATATATAGCTTTTTTTTTTAACACCAAGTCTTTCGTAAACCAATTTAAGATTGTTTTAAAAATAAGCCTTACTTAAGATTGTAGATTATATTTAATTGAACAAGATTACAATAAGTTACTATCATATGCATTGAAGAGGAAGACAAAGAAATATTATCAATAATAATTTAAAAGGGCGGCTTGATACCAGAAAACACTCCTCCTTCATTACGGCCCTTATGTATTTAGGCTCGGCGTCAAGTGTATATATATATT
>CABFWB010005258.1:8120-20134 GCA_902151455.1 Timema bartmani | reverse complement strand
GGGGGGGTGATAACGTTTGGCTAACCGCTTACCGCTTCAAAGAGCAGAGGGTGGTATTGACTTCACCCACACGCTTCGTAATGCACGTGTATATATATCTCTAGCCTTATATATAAAATATTGATTATTGAAAAAAAAAATTATCACCGCGTATTAATACATGTTTGGGCTATACTTGTATGTACTAATCATGCAAATGAGTTTGGGGTGAGCTAAGATGTATTTAGATGAAGTGCATCCGAATTTGCGTGGAGGTATAGTGGAAAAACATTTTGAAAAAATCCACCCTCAGTAGACTCGACCGGTATTTGAACCACGATCTCCCTGTAATCAGCAGTCTATTATAAAAAAAACTAGAGTGGCACCTCAGACAATGCCGCCACCAAGGCAGGTGAAAAATTCTAATTTCAATTGTCAAATGCTCTAAGGCATCAAGCGCGATAGATTGAACAGAAGATGACGAGGAGGTCCGCTTTCGAATTCTGGTAATTTGGTTTTCTTATATTGGTCCTTCATTCTGCTTCTAAGCAATTGTGGATACATTTCCTCTAAAATTATATCTTACTCCACTAGTATAATGAATACATGTTAATAAACTGAAAAGGTACTAAGAAGCAGTTGGAAAAATAATCAAATATAAAATTTACCTAATACCACTGAAAGTTTGAGTGTTTTTTTGAAAAAACACAAACTTGCATGAACATCACATAAATCAAATAATCAAATCTATGTGTTTACTCTCCTGTTATAATTTTTTATATTTATTTCTTTTCAACGGAAAAGTATTATCTTAAAAACACATGCCTTCACTAATGTTGTTATTTGTATGTTTCATTATTTCAAAATAGTTGAATCAGTAGTAAACTTTTTTTTTTAAATCACAAATGTTTTTAAAAGTTCTACACCCATACCCTAATATCCTGATGTTATGCTTCGAAACGTACGACCCAATTGTGAAACATTTCGAACAAATATTTTGCAGTAGTTTATTTATTTTCCATCCCTCATGTGTGCAGTTTGAAAAATCACAGGGACATTAAATTATATGTAGACCCTATACGTTGTAAATGTAGATACAATGGTCCAAAAAATATTAAAACTATTCTACTTTTTTTGTGTGTATAAATTAAATTTGTAACAGTAGAACGATTTAGCAAAGTGCTTTTTAAAATGTATTTTAGTATGTTGTAACGCTTGGGTCAAATGTTTCCAGGGGTTGCGTTTATGTAACATGGGAAATAGTATTTATTATTTTGAAGAAGGAATACACCTTGAATATATATATACAGTGACCAAATTTTGTTCAAGGTATATATATACCTTGAACAGAATTTGGTCCCTAAATAAGACCTATATGCTCGTAGAAGGGTTAAGCCTATCCAACCAATACCTGTGACACATTTTAATAAAGTGTAAATAAAAATATTTTTAAAACTAAAATTAAAATTAGAGATGGTAAAATATTAACTTACTCAAATTATTAAAGTATCTTATCTAAATAACATACCCCACTAGTTAGAGTATTTAATCAATATTTTAATCGCAAGCATAAAATATGAAGTTTTTAATAAATCCAAACTGTTTTTAGATAAAAGAATCGGCTCTGCAGGTATGTGTCCTTGGATTTGATTTAGAGGACCTGGATTCAATACCAACAGAGTGCAATGAAGAAGTTATTTAATGCTCAAATGCACTTCTAATTTTCCCTTAATGCAGATTCTATAACTCACACCCTTCCCCACTTCCTTCTAGATTAGACATTTAACAAACTGATAAACACATAACAAGACTTTCACGTGGGAGAACCCAATTTGGTTCCTAACAGATACAATGGTGATTGTTTATGTCCCAAATTTGTTTTATATTTACTTCCCTCTCCCGGCGAATACTTCTGCCCTAGCTTAAAATCCATTTCTAATCCTTTTCCTGTAGGATAGCATGTTTAAGTCACAGATAATAAATACTATAATTGAGACGGGAACATACCAAATAGTATTTAGAAATTGTAAAATAATATTATTGGATTCACACAAGAATGAGCAACATTAAAACTAAAGGCTCTTAGTGTCTGATTATATCCACACGTCCATCACAGACTCTGTCTTAAATTATGAGTGAAGAATGAGTCTGGGCACGGTACGGTTCTTGGATAGTCCAATGGTTAGAACATTGGCGTGCTAAGCCAAAGGTCCCGAGTTCGATTCCCGTGTACAGTCCCAATATGATTCAGATACGGCAGACCTCCGTAATTATGATAATTCCTCCCCCCAAGCTTCGTCTTTCATTTACACTTAATTGTACAGCGTTGCGTTCTTCAATTATTAAAACCATGATTATTAATCAAGCGTATGTTTGTAGATCTCTTACGGTGTACCCTGAGAAACGTTCTGTGCCCACAGAGCAGCTAATAATCTACACATAAGGCGACCGAAACTTGATGCCATTTCCCTAATAGTCATGTATGCCATACGCCAAAAAAACCACTTGTATGTTTGATTTATGATTTGATGTTAAAAGTATGTAGCACACATCAGTGGTCACGCCAACTAAGTGTAAGGTTAATTCAGTATAGTTTATGGATCACAATCAGTATGTACTAATGCTTTGTTTAAACCAAATGGCTCTCAGATATCCCTCAATGCAAATGAGGGAAAGTTATATTTACATCTCTCACACCTATATAACTGTACGTACTTATATCGGGATATCACAGTTGGGTAGTAAAACGCGGTATAACTGAATTAAAAAATGTTGTTGATAAATAAACAGCAGTAACCATGATTCTCAATATGTTCTAGAACGAGGGTAGACTTAAACTATCGTGGGCTTTTGGTAGGAAGGAGCTTTTAGAAGGTTCAAACCCAGTTGGGTGTACTGAGGTTGATTTTTTATTTGTTGGTTTTCTACTCTCCCTCTTTGTGAATGTGGATACACTTACTCTAAATAAAACCTTCCTAATCCCTAACACATTAGGATAATTATTATATAGGCGTATAGCTCGAAAGGTTGGTAAGAATCTGTGCTAAAAATAGAGTTTTTTTAAAAGATACAAACATATTTTTTTTCGGTCAACATTGATAACATTTTACGATAGGGTGAGGCCGAAACCATTAGATGGTTAGTAACTTGAAAATTAACACTTTAATTGAAAAGCTAAATACAAGCAAACAAATACGACATTTTTTTCACTTTGTGAAGATAATGTCACTCAGGTGATCTCCAGAGGACGTCAGGCAAACCTCAGCACGTTGTCCATCACTTTCCTCAGCCTAGATCATCTGGTTGTTTCCATCTCAACCTGTATAATATGAGTGGTTTATCTTAGCACCGAGTCTTACTACCCGTTCAAGCTACACGTTTATATACTAATTGCACTAGTAGATTAAGGATTAGGAAGGCTTAATTTAGAAGAAATACGCTCGCATTTGCGTGGAGTGAGAGTGGAAAGCCATTTAGTTAAAACTACCCTCAGTGCACCCAACTGGGATAAAACACCGATCTCCACGTCTTTGGCAGTCTAATATAATACGAGATTAGCTCGTTAGACCACGTGGACACCGCACCGGGTGAGTGATATTTAAAGGTTGGTCCTATTGTTAATAGATGGCCTATCAAGAGAGACAGTCTAAGATCACTCGAATAGGTATAATAATATGTGAAATTTAATAAAATAAATTTTATAGTTGTCAATAAATTTTACTTGCTTCTATTGCCGAACGGTCTAAGGCGTTTCTCACGTAATAGTATGTCCTACTTACGACACGGAAATCAAGGATCGAACTAGCGTATGACCCGAACGGGTAGTAAGACGCGGTGCTAAATTAAATGTAAAAGGATTGAATCTCACTCGAATCTACTGAGGGTGGTTTTTTCCCTAAATTATTCATCACTATCCTTTAAAGCAAATGAAGGTATATTTCCTCTAAAATGCTTCATTTCTCATCCCTAACCCATTAGATTAACTATCATATATGCGTATGTTCTTAACAAGTAGTGAGTTGCGGTTCCAAAAAAAGTTTCTTCCTATCTAAATCGGGTTGTGTGTCAAAGGTGTCTATAGAAGGGGTGTGGAACCACACAGCCTCTTCCCCCTAGAAAAAAAAAATCACCGAAATCATGTACCAATAACTAAACTAATCTGAGAGCGTGGTTACATACTGCCAGGAATGTATGAATGAAACATGTCTCATAATATGGACTATTCCGTATTAAATTCCCTAGACGAAGGTCAACCATTCTCTTACCAACTGCTTGCTTGCTTGCATGTTTAACCGGGTAAATGTATGCATTTGGGAGATGTAAAAGAGGTTCAGGGGGGCTATAAGCGAGGGTTTGAGAAATAGGGCTGTAGTGGAGCATAGAAGTAGGTAGGGTAGTTAGGGGTAAAGGGAGGAAGGGGGCCTATAAATATTCAGGGAAACTCCAATTAGGGAAAACTCATGAGTGACCGGTGTCCAATTTTAATTACATTCACTGTAGTTCATATAAACTTGGACCCCATTCTACCCCCTAGTTCCAATGAAAGCATATGTTACAATGAAAAGGGGTAGAATTTATTTTTTATTTTTTTGCGCAGGAGGGTTAGGCTAGGGTTAGGGGGAAAACAGCGGATTTGTGAATAATCAGAATATGTGCACTCTGGGACGTGGTAAGGTACAATAAATTCTAACAAGCTTTTTTTTTATTTTAGCGATAATTTTATTTCGTACAGAATATTCTGAAATTGTATTGTAAATGATGTGTTTGTTTGACAGTACATATATTAGTACCTTGACATACCTATAGGAGTGTAAGTTATATCCTATCTAGTATTTACTGTTTTTTTATGAACAAGAGTAAGCACTAATGCGTCTGTCCAATATCTATGAACAATATTTATAAGAACACATACCCGCTTCAGTGGTCATATGGCTTAAGGTGTAACTTTCGTGCTAGAAAAGCCTGGTAATGACGGATTATCGGGGTTCAAATCCCTGTAGTATTTAATTAGGGTGATTTTCCCTTAATATTTCCCCATTCTCCTTTCAAGCAAATGCGGGTTGGTCACTTATAAAATGTTTCTTTCTTCATACCTACCACATTATATTAATGATCATATGTGCGTATAAACTTGAAAGGTAGTAAGACGAAGTGATAAATAAACATGGTATAGAAAAACATTTTTACAACAGCTGTTAACATCACTCTTAGCAAACTTCGTTTTCTTTTTTCCCAGTTATCTCCTCCCCCCAACCACCCAATTTTTTCAATAACTTTTAATAATAATTAAATCTTTTGTTTAGTGTTATTTAAGTACTTTACACCTATCTACCAATATTAAGCCATATAAGTTATCAGGAAATGCCCTAAAAGTGAAATATATGTATTAATTAATGCCAGAAGCCTTGTTTTTATACAAATGATTATTGATTTACCCTTCTTTTGATTTTATTCCTCAACGAACTTGATATGTATTTATGCACAGATAACAATATTATTGTACCAAGTTTAAATTAACTTGGTTATGCGTTAAAATGTTATCGTTAAACATATATTTTCACCACAGACAGAGAATTAGACAAATGCCAAGTTGTTGAGCTAGAATGGGGAAATCACTTCACTCGTTCAATAAATCAAACCACATGATTATATTTTTATTTGTTTTTACACTCTCACAAATTTTTCTAGATCGCCAATAAAGGGAGGCCAATATATTATGAGCGTGTAACCGACAATTTCCCACTCCTGACCCCCCTTATGAAAGCCCTGGTTAACACTTAACAACACCTTCCATTTTAACCAGCCAAAATTCTAGTCAGTTTGTAAAACTGTACAATAATTTTCATTAATGTCATGAATTGGAAGTTTGGTTTAATCTGACAACTTTTTTCTAAATGTTATCGTTAAACATATATTTTCACCACAGACAGAGAATTAGACAAATGCCAAGTTGTTGAGCTAGAATGGGGAAATCACTTCACTCGTTCAATAAATCAAACCACATGATTATATTTTTATTTGTTTTTACACTCTCACAAATTTTTCTAGATCGCCAATAAAGGGAGGCCAATATATTATGAGCGTGTAACCGACAATTTCCCACTCCTGACCCCCCTTATGAAAGCCCTGGTTAACACTTAACAACACCTTCCATTTTAACCAGCCAAAATTCTAGTCAGTTTGTAAAACTGTACAATAATTTTCATTAATGTCATGAATTGGAAGTTTGGTTTAATCTGACAACTTTTTTCCCAATATGTCGTAGTATCCCTATCCGACACCTTATCTCAGTCAATAGCGTGTCCATCTACTTATCTAAGGGTCCCGGGTTGGATTCTCAGCATGGCCGAAAAATGTATCACTGGTGAAATGTGAGCTTACCCTTTCACAGTGATGAATTAACGTTCAGAGACTGAATGTTGTGCCTGTCCTAGTCTTAAATTAAATAATAAGGCATATGAAGCTACAACAGGCCTATCAGGCCAGAAATGGGTAAACTATATGACTTGAATAAAGAACTGACCCAGGCCATGGTCTGTAAACAGAAATGGATGTAGTAAAAAAGAAAGGCTGTAATACCCGTACGGGCCCTACGCATACATTAATTACATTAATAGAGTAAGTATTAAAAAGGTATAATTTATATAAAAAAAAGCAACCACATAAACAAATACAGTATGACTATATATATGTTTTTAGTACCACTACACGTTAGTGTTTACGCTTATGTAGTAACTACGCCAATGGTTTAGGGATGAGAAAGGTTATATTTATAGTATGTGTACCTACGTTTGAGTGTAAGGACAGTAGATTTTTTTATAAGCCCTCTCAGAACACACATAACTGAGATTCGAATCTGGATCTCTCCACCGTTAGCAGTCTAGTCAAATATGAGAGTAGCGCATCAGATCTATTTTTAGCGTTAGTGATAGATTTTTTGTTGATGTATTTTTTTAGTTCCATTTTTAGCACTACATGTCACCCTTTTCAAGCTACACGCACGTTCTAATTATTAATATTATTATTATTATTATTATGTGTTAGGGATGAGGAAGGTTGAATTTAGAGTAAGTTTAATCAAATTAGCGTGGAAGAAGAGTTGAGAATCATAAGGAAGAACTACCCTAAGTACACCCAACAGGGATTCAAACTCCAATCTCCCCCTTTTCTGCAATCCAGTATATTGTGAATGTGACGCCTTAGACCATTTTAAAACAGAAGCGTGCGTGCAAAGTGTTGAATCTAGTATTGATAATATTATGTTTTTTTTTGTGTAAAAGAAAGTTTAAATACACTTTTTTTACTTACCCAAAATGAGAATTTATAAAAAAAAATTAATTCAAAAGACCACAAACTATATTTTTTTTATCAATAAATCTTTAATTAATCCATTGTTTTATTCCAAAAGGTTTTAGCGAAATTCTTTCTATATCCCTATCACCGCATGTGTCTTCTCGTTTAGATTTATTCCCGTTCATCACCTCAGTGTAAATTAACTTTGACACGCGTTGTAAACTGGTGTTTGTAAATCACAAGTCTGTGTAGTGTAGGGGAGGGGAAACTTAGCTGACAGCTGATCTATATTGTGACTTACTACTCGCTAATACGAGATGTAGCAGAGATCGGCCATGACTTTGGAGCCGCCAGTCATCGGAATTGCCTTGTGCATAACTTTTTTTTAACCATCCAAATCAAATATAGAATAAGATGCGGAAATTAGCATTGCATAATAAACACATAAACTTATTATTTTTAATATATTTACCAACAAAAAGCAAAGCTTCAGAATATTTTTTAAGGAGTTATTAGAGTCTGAGACTCATGTTGATAACAAATTATTATTATAATATCATCCCATACCTTCTCTTGATCTACGTGGATACATTTCTTATGAAACCTGCAACTGAAACAAGGACTTTTAAGAATGATTGTTCAAAGTCTGAAATACTATTTATTATTTTGAGAAACTAATCAGTAATGGCTACAAGTAGATTTTAATTTAATTTTGTTGTAATTAATTTAAATGTTAATCATAGTAATGAAATTTGTGAATAGTGTAAATAATATGTAACATAACATGTTGGCGAAACAAACCTAGTTGATAGAATAAACATATTAAAATTATAATTAAAAACTCATCAGTTGAGATAGTGAAAATATTACAACATTGGAAAAATATTTGTTGAAAATTCAACCTCAAATGATCAATAAAATTAACAGAACTGTATTTCTAACATATTTAAAGACGAAGAATAAATTATTTAGAGGTGAATATGATGTATTATGATTTAAAGAATTTATCATAAAAATAATGTAATACATTTGAAGGTTAAATAAGTAGATCTTATATTGTACATGCGTAATTGAAAAAAATCAATCGTTGAATGAATATGGAATGATTAACTTTTTTTATCTTTAATCCTCTTCTCCATTGGTTGATCATTGTTTTTATAGCAAAACATTTTTGGCCAAAATAAATAAATTATTTCTCGAGTATAAACATAGAGCTTAATTTTATTCACATGATGTCAACAGTTGTTGAATATCTGTCATGAGCATAGCAGTATTAGAGAAAAAACTTTTTAAATAAGAGAAAAAGTCGTCATTAAACTTCAAGATACCCTTGATAGATATTCAAGAAATGTTTGTATCACCATTTGAAGAAAATGTAACTAGTTTCCACTGAAGAAATAATTGATTTCTATTGACCAAAAACATATTTTTATTTAAAAAAAACTGCAAAAATAATGCCCTTAACTCACATTCCCTCCCATGCCACCTTAAGGCAGATAGATATACATATTATTTATTTAATCCCAGGTGTCACAGTAAAAAAGTAAACAAGTTTAAACAATCTCTACCACGGATGAGGGCTTGATTACTATTTAAGACAGTTATAAAAATATTTATTACGTTTGTCTTGAGATGTGTTTTATTTTGTGATAAAGATTCAGACGCACCAGTGGGTAGGCGGACAAAAAGACACCAGTCTCTTGAGTTGTCATTTGAGAGTGATGGGGAGGCTGGGACTCAAATCCGGACTTCGAATCCAGATACATTTCTTCTCAAATTTTACCTTCCTAAGCCCTTAGTGTGGTTAAATATATATATCCCGGACAGGCAGTAAGACGTGATAAAATATAATTTGGTCTTAGATTGTTTAATTTTTTGTCAATAAAATTCTAGTTTCATTTTTTTAAGTGAACTTTATGGTTTCCTTTCTATTCTTAACGAAACATAAATATGTATCATCCTTTTTCACTCCAATTTATCCTTCTATAATATCCCGTCATTATCCATTAGCTCGAACGGTATAAAAGTATCAATCCATGATTTACACTTTCATTCATCTTTCATTGTCGTCACATCCTCTAAATAATTAGGTAGGTCACCATGTTGTAGTTGTGCAAACACAAACACACAATCACACACACACACACGAGACCACTCGACCGGAAGTTGAAGCGGACCCGACACGACACGACACGACGCGCGTCATTCCCACGCCTTATTATCTCCAAGCGTCACACACGGACGTCAGGACGGTAGAGAGACGCCTGCATCGCGGTGATGAGTGGCCCATTGAAGCCGTCAAACGGTTGAAAGGTTTGGGTCGCCACGAATAAAGTCTTATCTCCCGTGAGGAGCCCTGGATTTGATAAAGGGTGCAAATAGATTCTACGGTGACACTTTGAAAGCGTAATTCCTGAATTCTCCGTTTCACCGTTTATGTATTTCAACCTCCCATGAGTCTTCTATTGAAGGTTAGGTTTGGTGATATTGTTGTAATCAACTTATCGTGGACAGGTATAATATTAGTTCTAATTAAAATGCAATTTATAAACACAGGGTGAGAATTGAAGAATGTGTGGATGTATTCGCAGGAAGGTTGACATAATTTAAATAAATTTAACCGTATTTGTGGCCGTATGATCTAAGACGTCACTATCGCAATAGACTGGAGGGCCAATGACGGGGAGATTGAGTTGTTTGTACACATTGTGGGTACTATGGTGTGTTTTTTTTACAAAATGGTTTCCCGCTCTACCTTCACTAAAATATGGGTACACTTCATTTAAATTCAACCCTCCTCATCCCTAACTCATGAACGTAATTAGTACATATGAGTACAATCCAAATGGGTAGTAAGACACGAAGTTAAAAATGAATTGAATTAGTTATAAAATGACATGTAGGGATAGGAATCAAGCTTGGTACCCTTGACTCAGCGCCAATGCTCTAACACCGAGCTATCCAGGATTAATCATCTTCATTCTTCACTTAACTTAAAGCCTTTAAGAAAAATATTAATTTATTCTCGTATTTTTGCTCTTTTGAATATATAAGTAATATAAGTACTTTGATGGAAAATTCTTCACACGGACTTAGAAAAGAAAGTGCCCAAGAAAGTGCCAAGAATGACGTTTGTGGTGACGCCATCATAGTTCTTTACAAAGGTTTGGTCCTTGCTTAGTAAATATAAGAACAACCCCCTTCGGTGGTCACATGATCTAAGTTGTAGTTCCTGCAATAAACTGGTCTGGCAATGATGAGTTTTTTTCCTTTATGTTTTTCCACTTTCTTTCAACGAAAATTCATGTATACTTTCTTTAAAATACACTCTCCTCATCCCTATCACGTTAGCATAGTAATTCGTACATAAGAGTGTAACACAAAATAATAGTAAGACGTGGTTCTAATTTTTTTTTAATATACAAATTGAGCAAATAGATATGGTTTATCGTAAGGATCATCCATGGCATTTGGTTGCACCGGAGTAAATTTGCAACCTTCAGTGAATCCCAGCCCCAAACTTTACAAGCTATTGTCATTCGATCACATTATATTTAAATCGACTGCATTAACTACAAAGTGGGCTGAAATGTTGGTAGCGTTCATTAATAATTTATGTGAAATATTTTAAATGTGGTTGACAAAAGGACTTTTAAACATGAGAATCGAACCTATGGCCATAGACTAGGTGGTAGAGCATTGGCGCGATAGATTAATGTAAGGATGTAAGGAACGCGAATTAAGGTGATTGTTTCTGCAGTTTTATAGCAACTTTTTTTTTGCCCAAAATAAATCAAATATTACTCCAGTAGAAACAAAGAGGTCAATTTTTTTCACGTGATGGTATAAAATGTTCTTGAATATCGATCAAGGGTTTCCTGGAATTTAATGACAACTTTTTATCTTCATTTAAAAGTTTATCATCCAATGCCTCTATGCTCATGAAAGATATTCAACAACCGTTGATATAGCCATTTAAAGAAAACTAAACTCCATGTTTCTACTGGAGCAATATTCTATTTATTTTGACCAAAGATCTTTTGCTAGAAAAACTGCAAAAGCATTGCCCTTATCTCACCTTACCTACACTCCTACCTTAAGGGCTTAGGGTGTATTTAGCGTGTGAACAAGATATTTTCAAATTATTAATAAATACATTAATTATGCCCATTTTTGTCTCGTTGAGCTTTACTAATGGTCTGGACCATCCAAATGAAATTAAATTAAATTACTCTATTGGGGTTGTGTTGAGGAAATTAGAGTTTAGATAGAGTGTACCCACATTTGCGTGGAGGAATTGTGAGAAGAAATTTAAGAGGAAAAAAGAAACGTCCTGGTATACCTCATTTGCGTGGAGGAAGAGTAGAAAACCACTTAGGGTAGCCCACCTACCCCCCGTAAGTACACCCAACTGAGATTCGAACCTCGATCTCCCCATCATCGGCAGTCTAGTCCACTGTGAGAGTAGTGCGGTAGACTTCTCGACCACCAAAGCAGGTGGTATCCACTATTAGGTTTACTATGCTATATTAAGTCACACCACAATTTTCTGACAGATGAGCTTATCTGACAACTAGAAAAGTTAATGGCTCAAGGGTGACCTGGTGGTCTAGGGGTAAGGTGTCAGACTTCTGTGCTGAGGGTCCGGGGTTCAATCCTCGGTCCCGGCACAGATTTATCTGATTGCCAAACCCTTCCTTCACCTCTGACAAGACGTGTATTAATCACAACTTGTGAATGTG